>OZ012703.1:73683254-73960958 GCA_963942595.1 Cylloceria caligata
GTAGTATGTGGTAAGGTGTACACATACTACTGGGACAATTTACACTACGTATAGCCTTGTAAAATTAGTTGTAATAGAAAAAAAATCCTTCGTTCAATCACTAGTCAATGCTATATTGAAGAAGTGTGCAACATTTTAATAAGATCTGTGAATTAGTTTGTGCGAAATCGTTTCCATTGACTTCAACAATAGGGTTTCGAGAAAAACGCGATTAATGTTTTAAGTAGAAATTAAACGACAAACATTTTTTTTTAACTTACATAGAATCGTCGACTCCAGCTCCATAAAGTAAAGATCCTGCTGCAGCTGCGATGTTCCAGGCATCCTTTTGTTCCTGCCTGAGACGAATTCTTGCGTCTCGAGTACAAGTCTTAGCTTTTTTCTCAGCTATGAGTATACGATGTTCATCCTTTTTTGCGCGTCTCATTATTATTTTGAGTAAAGCCACCAACACACCGCTCTAGAAGCACATCTTTGCTAAGGTCCTCATAAATAGGCTTGATAGCTGACAAAACGTCACTTGGCAATAGAGCATAATCGTGTTTGAATGATGAAAAGGCATTCATAGCTTAACCACGCTGCCAAACGCACCATGAGTTAGGGCCGCTTGGGTATTTTTCATGCTGTGAGTTTTGGTCCGTAGAGCTATATAGATCGCGTGTGTTTTCCGGTGGCTGCCGGTACGACGACGAGAGAAAATTGCTTTATTTGCGGAAGAGTCAGACACATGGTCCGGGAGTGCACCCGGAGGTCGGGACGAGCGAGCTTACCAGTACCCAGCGAGTTTACAAAAACGCAAAAAAACACGGTAACGGCGAGGCAAGACCGAGCCACTGCAGACACTAACACGCTGGGCACACTAAGGCTGAATGCGCTCACTGCCCTGCAGAGACCAGCGGGGAGAAGAAAGAATACAGCAAGAAAAACAACGCTGCAGCTGCTTCAATTAACGCTGCCGGTGTCGAGCACCACCGCCAACGACTTCGATGTCGTCGAAAGGTAGACACGGCAACAAAGCACAGCATCATCAAGGAAGGCTGTCCGAAATCCGAGACTAAGGTGTTTAAAAGCTGAGTGAAACTGCAAGGCGTACCGGGAGAGAATTGCGATTCCCTCGAGAAAGCGAATATCGCCCTCCAGACGCCGATTTTGAATGTGAAACATTGGTTCTACATAGTTTCAAACAGCGTGCCGTTGGGAATCAACGCAGTGCTCGGTATGGAATTTATCAAGCATCATAAAGCAGACATCTTTACGGCGAGATACTCAAACTGTACGAGCACTGCATGCCCCTACTAGAGGGCTCGTCGAGGATATCTTTGCCGTCACGCAGTGAGATGGTCACATACGCTGCGACTATAAGCAAATTCATCGGCTTGCTCTCGAAGGTACAGCTCGAGGACTGGGTCGGTAATGGGCGCCTGCGTTACTCCGCCGCGCGGTGGTACTGCATTATAAGCCTCATAAATACGACTGAGCAGGTGGTCGATGTGCAATGCCCCGTTGTGATACTCGAGCCGCTTGAGATTACAGCAGTGGATCACGCGGCCGCCTCGGATGGATGTATGCGCCGTAGAAGCCGAGAGAGGGGCTGACTGCCTCACACGAATATCGCAGGAGCTCGACACGGCGAACTTCGACAAGGGAGAGCATAAGGCGCTAAAAGAAATTACGAGTGAAGACGAGGACGTATTTCACCTAACCGAGGATAAGCTGCTGTCACATACATGGTGGAGCTCCAGATGCCCCTAAAGGAAGGGGTGCAGCCCATTAAGGTGCACCTATACAGACTGCCAGAGACCCACAAACGAGAGGTGGAGAGGCAAGCAGACCAAATGCTAGCTAATGGAATAATCCAGCCAAGCAAAAATCAGTGGAATGCGCCGCTGTTGGTCGTAGCTAAGAAACCCGACGCTGCGGGAGTGAGAAAAATGCGTGTAGTGGTAAACTTTCGGAAGTTAAACGAAGTCGCAATCGGTGACTCATACCTACTGCCCAATGATAACAATGATAACAAAATATTGGACCCGTTGGGAAGCTCACGATACTACTCGACATTGATCTTGCCTCAGGATTTTACCAAATCCCGATGGCACAAAAGGACAACTAAAAAACAACATTTTCCACTCCGCAGGGGCATTTCGCGTACAACTGAATACCGTTCGGTTTAAAGAATGCGCCACTGATGTTCCAGCGGCTGATGAACTCCGCGCCAGCCGAGCCATAAAGAGTTCAATGTTATGTATACCTCGATGATATTGTAATACATGGTAAGGCCCTCAAAGAGCATATGGAAGGATTACGGGAGCTGCTGCAGCAGTTGAGAGAAGCCAAACTGGCATTTCCACCTCGTAAGTGCCAATTCCTCCAGATGGCGACGCAATACCTCGGACATAGTATCTCCGCGGAAGGGGTGCGTACGAATACCAAGAAGCTGGAGGGTGTCAGGGAGTTTCTCGTACCAAGGAATGTAAACGGAGTGCAATCCTTCCTTAGGTTGGCTGGGTATTACACGAAATTTATAGAACATTTCTCGAAAACCGCAAAACAATTATTTATATTTTTTTTTGTATTTTTATATTTCAATTTGTACGACCGGGTGGACGGAGAAAGAGAAAGAGGATGAGCGCACCACATCCATCGATTGCTGGCTTCGGGATCCGACATTTTACATAGACAGACTTTTCATATTTTTCTCTGTCGGGATATATAGCCATCCCGCTCGACGTTCATGTACCAACAATACGTTGCTATCTATCTTTAGCTCTCATCTACTAGCAGCAACCAAGCTATCGTAGGGGGTACATCTGCCGGACTGAGCTACTCATCGTTATTATCGGTTGCTAATTTATGCGTTGTCCAGCTCAGGCGCTAGTGGCGGTCATCGAGTGACACCGATTCCCCTGATTAACCGAGTTCGGCTCGTTAGGAGGGGATCATAGTTCACGGGCACGCGTGCCGGCAGTTCCTCGAGGCTTTTTCCCGGTTACTGTCGAGTGAGTAGGACGTTGCATCGAACATATCTTTTGTCCCGTTCTACCGTTGGCGGGATTTGAAGAGAAAGACGAAGAAGGCGATCGCTCTCCATTTGGAACTCTACGTCGGCGTGTCAGGAATATCTATTCGCCGCTGGGAGTAGCGAGAAGTCCACGGATATTCGAAATTTCCCGGATTTATAAGCGACATCGCAGCAGCATCGTTCCGGTGACCTCTCTTTCCTTCCACGGTCTTTCGCCATTATTTTATTTTTATCGACGGATAAGTCTATTCGAGCTTGGTCATACCTGTGACTTCTGTATATCGCGCACAGAGAATAAATTTGTATCGGGACCAACTGCGTCTGTTAAAGTGTAATATCGAGATCGTTTGGCGGTTAGAGCCGGCAAGAAGTAATTTTGTTTCTTAGCCGTTTTTATGTATTTGCTGACTGTTAAACCGTGCGCGCGTTAGGACGTTATCCCGTTGTATGGTTGAGTGTGAGGGATTTCAACGTGATAGACCGCGTCGCGGATTGTACAGAACAATAGACTTTTTATTGACCTATCTTATTTTATTTATTTTATTTTGCTTATTTTATTATATAGGACTACCTGTTATTAGCGTCGCTCATCTAATTATATTGACTTTTGTTCATTTACGTTGTTTTATTGATTTTCTTTAATTTATTTTTCTTATTCGATTGGACAGTATTTTATCATTTTTGTAAGCTTGTGTAGTGCGTGCTCGGCCGTTGTCCCGTCATTTGTACTTGATCGCGAGGGATTAGTACGGTTCGAGGCGTATCTCGCCTTGATAAATCATTCGTTACTTTTGTCATCTTTTATTCGAATAATTTTAAAGATTGTTATCATGAGTTTGCCGTTGATTATTCGATTAGGATCTCTTTATTTGTACTTCTTATAAATGATATTCATTACGCCTGACTTCGTATCCGATTTATTCTCGGTTCTGCCTTCCGGCGACTTTCGAGTTCATAGATTCGAACAAGTAGGTGCTTCGCGTACGTGACCTTCCGTCGTCCCTGGGCTATAGAGTTATTGGATGTATGTGGGACTAGTCCGGTATATGCCGTATCGCGAGAAGTATTTCGAGGCGACCTATTGTTTTACTTTGTCCGGGTTAAGTATTGTTGTCGATGGCGTAGGAGAGTGAGACAGACAATGCGAACAACGGGATAACTCATACTGCTAGAATAATTGAATTTGCGAATTGTTAAAGAAACTAGAATTGATTTTACGGGATACTTTATTTATATTTTTCTTTGTGCTTTTTGTTGAAAAATCAGTAGTTGTTTTAATTGAATAACTGGTCTGCCCTCGGTATTTGTGAATCCCGTATCTGCGTTGTTATCTGAATTATTTATTTTGGTTTTATTTCTTGACTCTTGTATGTTAATGAGTATGAGTACATTATATCCGGCTCGAAGGACCAAAAAATGTTATAATAATGAGTGTGAGACTGAGTTTGAGTTTGAAATTAATTTTTAATCTGTCGACAGGTAGCAAGTCGATACATTCACACGTAGCATGTCGAGTGACAGATGCGAATAGTAAGATTAAGGATCCTGGTGACAAGTATAAATAATTAAAAGCACTCAGTAATTAGAAATAATAAATTTAATGTTTATTCAGTTACTTAACATTGGTTGCATAAAAAATACCTGTCGAATACAAGAATATGTAACTTGATTTGTCTGGCCTGTGTGTTGATGTACTGGCGGTGAGTAGGTTCTCAGGCCTCTGAGTTGACTTGTTGATTCCGTGTGGTTGATCCTGGTGATACGGTCTGGTTGTAGAGCTCGAGTAAAGCCACACGGCAGGCTGATGAGTGTCCGGACGCCGATGATCGGTGCAAGGCAGAATGGCGTCTCTGCAGCCAACGAGCGAACCACGCCGCTGACGGTTATGTGAGTGCTGCACTAGTCCTGTTGGCTTACTGTGATTCGCACTGACACTGAGTTGAAACACGGGTGATTTGACCAAGAATGTACTACACTATAATAATGAATGCGCACAAAAGTGATTAGAACGAGTGAATATCTCTGTGAGTTTACGCGGGGACGTGTACTGCGAGTGACTCGAGTGAGAACAATGGCCACATCCGTCGACCACGAGGCAGAGTATCAAGAAGACGGACGTGCGTCATAGCTTGCTTGTGATTCGCTGTCAGCGATGGAAGGCGAGCCTTGTGAGTGGTCTTGTCGATGGGGCCACGCTAACAGCGTTGGCCGCTTGAGTGAGCTTCATATACTTCATATACCATATGACGCGAGGCGTCAGATGATTGTGACTGTAGCGTGTGAATGAGTTAAGTGTGTACTTGGTAGGCGTGAAAACTGAACAACTCTATTTATTAATTTTTCGGAATTATTGACTTTATTTTATTGTTTTTATTTTGTTTATTGGTTTTATTTATCGATTTATTTATGGATTTTACTTATTAATTTTATTTATTGATTTTATTCATCGACTTTATTTATTGTTTTTGTTTACTGATTTTATTTAGGGAATTTGTCCATTAGCTTTATTTATTGAATGGACTTATAGCCACCTTGACAGTCCGAACCATCTACTCTGCCTTGAACAGCTGTAACTAGCCTGGGCTGAGTCTGATCAACCACCTCGTTATTTTTCCTTCCGCCGCGTAAGTGCCTGGCGCCCAGCTCGAAAGAGTAAAAATAAAGGGAGGAAAAATAGCTCGGACCAGCTACAGGTAACGTGGTGCGTTAGGGTGCAAAATTTACCTTACAACATATATAGATATATTGGGTCTGGGAAAAAACTCGTAGCGTTTTTTAGCAAAATTCAACTGGTTTTGTTATAGTGTGAAAATTAATTTATTTAAACGAAATATGCTTCGTGATTATCGACAATGTTTCGCCATTTTTCGGGTAGAGCCATGATGCCATCGGTGAAGAACTTCTGTGGTTTCTGGTTGAAAAACTGAATCAAGTGGTTTTCCCAGGCTTCTTTTGAAATCAGCTCAATTCCATTGAGAGAGTTTTGCAGAGATCGGAATAAGTGATAGCTAGAGGATGCTATGTCTGGACTATACGGTGGATGCGTCAAAACTTCCCAACCAAGCTCTCGCATTTTTTGACGGGTCATCGAAGAAGTGTGTGGTCGAACCTTGTCATGATGGAAGACAACACCTTTCCTATTAATAAATTCCGGCCGTTTTCTTTCAATTGCTTGGCGTAATCTTTCCAGTTGTCCACAGTACAGTTGAGAATCAATTGTCTGACCAACTGGAAGTAGCTCATGGTGGACGATTCCCTTCCAGTCCCACCATACAAACAGCATCTCCTTTTTCGCCGTCAATCCTGGCTTCGCGAACGCTTGTGACGGCTCACCATCCCTCGTTCACGAACTTTGACGCTTCCGATTGTCGTACGTGTTCCATTTTTAATCACCGGTTATGACACGTTTCAGAAATGGCTCGATTCCATTGCGTTTCAGCAGCGCATCGCAGATGTTAATTCGGTCTATCATATTTTTCAACTCATGAGGAACCCATACATCGAGCTTCTTTTTGTAGCCAGCTTTGTGTAAATGGTTCAAAACAGTTTTGTGGTCAATGCCTAGCTCCATACCAATATCGACACTGCTGATATGCTTATCTTGCTGGACTTTTTCAAGAATTTCATCAGCTTTTTCAGTGATTGGACGACCAGAGCGCGACTCATCTTTCACATCAAGATTACCAGAACGAAAGCGAGCGAACCATTTTCGCGCAGCAGATTGTTATAAAGTACCTTCACCGTACACAGCACAATTTGTTCACAAGCCTGTGCAGCGTTCTTCCCTTCGTCGTCATAATATTGCAAAATATAGCGCAATTTTTCATTACTTTTCTCCATTTTCAAACGCAATTAACTTTCCAACCACTGCACCAATTTCGATGTTTATACACTCAAAGTAACGCTCGAAGCGTCACCTTTCCAACGAGCGTTTAGTAGTGTCACTGCGAACTGTGTTTCCAGACTTATTTGCAATTGATGCTATCTATCGGGAAAAATGCCACGAACTTTTTCCCAGCCCCAATATATATATGTACGTATACAAATGCGTTTGATTTTAAGGTAACTAGACTTAATAGAAGCTAAAATAAATGGGAAGAAGGAGCTCCTCAGAGCATAAAGTGGGGAATTCCAATAGAGTAAAAGAGGTTTAAGAACACCCAATTTTAATTGCCAGAGAAAAGAACTATGCAGAACAGAAAACAAGAAAAAATATACACATATGTCGTTACAGATCGCTCCCGCAGACGGGGCATCGGCCGATGATTTCTAGGCTGAATAGGCGCCGGAGGCCGATGAAGTCGGGGTATGGATCGATGTTACCGGCCCAAGTCCCCAGGCCCCACAGGCTCTCTACTGCTTGGCGGCAACTCTCCCAGCGGTAACGAACAATGGATGCCTCGAGGACCCAACTCGGGCTGCGGCGACGTTCCCGAGTAGGTATTACTAATGACCCCTGCGAAGCAAGAGGGAAGAAGAAATAAATGAACAAGTCAATAAATATATCAATGGCAGCGGGTTAAATACTAAATACACTTACCGCCTGACCGAGCACCTCAGGGGTGAGTTTGGTCCCTTTGCATATTAATGCTCCGTAGATAGAGGACATGATGTTGAGAGGAAAATTGGAATAGGAATGAGCTGAAAATCTGTCACGCACTGCGAAACTGGTCACGGCTAATGGAGGAATAGAAATGACAGTATAAGCAATCCCACAGGAAGACGGCATCTCCCAACGACATTCTCTTATTGTTTACGGCTGGTTGCCGTGTATCAAATTGCCAATGCCGCTCAGCCGCAGCGAGATTATGAAACCGACACCTTCTCCAGCAATTCAGGAGTATACTACAAGGACATTGGAAACCTCACGGTAACTCGATCGACGTGCCGGTTGGCCGTCAGAACGGACCTCACCGCATTAATGCACCAAGAAGCAGACGTTAGCAAAAATCTGCATCGCTTGTTGGAGATATGCCACAAGGTCACTCGTGGCAACGACCGCTGTCTCGTCATCGCCGACTCGATATCTCGAATAAAAAGGAAAATTGAAGCGGGATTAGTGACCATATTCGACCTCCTAGGTAAGCGCCCTATTAGAAAGCGCAGAGGGCTAGTCGTAGAGAACTACATCGTAGTCGACAAGGAAAACCGGAGTTACCTCAGGATGACTGACAATGATCTAGAAGACTTCAAAATAACGAGTAAATTTCTACTCGTTATTTGAGTTTCTGCACACTGGGTGCCATACCACCAATAGTCCTGGTGGGTTTCGCTATATTTAAATGATACAGGTATCGGCGAAACCAGACACCAGCAAGGATAAGCGAGGCACCGACCAATCTTAGCTGACCAGCGCATGTACAACGCGCCCGCTCAACAGAGTGAGATTTGGTACCCGGAACAATGATAGGAAAATCTCCGAAAGACGAACAACAAAGATTTGCGTATATGAAAAATAATGTACTGTTGCTAAAACATTCAGTATGTGAAACAAATATTGTAAAGATTCACACGGGAAACCAACAAAAGAAAAAGTTTCTCGGATAAATTTTTCCTTTTTAAGGGGAGAGGTATGTTATGCCCCAGATTAATCGTGGGATGTTATGCCCCAGATTAATCGTGGAATGTTATGCCCCAGATGAATCGCCAAATTCTATTATTTGTTGCAACATTATTTCTCCTTCGCTCGGTTGCGAGTAGGTAAGTGGGCTGCTCACGAAATAGAACGGCGAAGGAGAAAGAATGTGCTGGTGTACGAAGTGATGCAATTCGCTCAATCGTTCATTAAATTCGTAATCAATTTCGCCAAGGGTGGTTGGAAGTCACTTGGTCAGATACAGTCTTCAAACAGATTCGAACGGGACAGGTTGGTTCTGCGTCGGCAACTCAAGAACTTATAAATTGTATTTGGATAACAATAACAATAAAAATATATTACAATTATAAAAATACTGTATAAAGTCACATTGTACTGGCTTTAAAATAAAATTTTAAATGTTAAATGTAATATTTGTAGAAAATTGTAATAAAAAAGACTTGAGATTTAAGAAATTTTCATTTGAAAATAAATCTAAAAACGATGAAATAACTTCCGATGTCATTTTAGTTAACTTCATATTTAAATTACAATAATTAATTTACTGTTGTCACTACATTCAGGGGACGTCTTTATTCACAATAAAAGAACATGCTGGCGTCTGGACTTCAATGTGAAAGAAAAATTACATATGATATGGACGTTTTATAATTATTGTAATTTAAATATGACGCTCATTAAAATGACATTGGAAGTTATGTAATCCATTTTAGATTTATTTTCATATCAAAACATTTATAAAGCTAAAGTCCTCTTTATTATAGTTTTTTTCAGTGGAGAGTTTCTTAAATGAAATAAAAAATTGAATCCAACTTGAGAAGCATACCGGCAAGTTTCTTTTGTTACATTCTCAATCACAGAACCCATAATTCGCTCGTGGTGTTTAGGATGCAGGGATTTGTATCTGGAGTATTCGATGCGAATAAAACAAAGGGGAGATAGCTTTTACCGATGCGATCATCGGCAATCACTGCGGTAAAAAGTGTTTAGTGAGCATATTCGGCATATGCATGGACATGCAAGTGTAGTATTAAACAACAGAATAATTGCCCACAGTGTTCTATAATAACGTTATTTGCAATATTTTTACCAACAGCAGCCTTAGAGTTAACACCATATTTGAAACGACCAGCCTCAGTTCGAAACGTTTCTTTGCCCGTGTGAATTTCGAATAATCCGAGACACTTTTTACAACGAATTTTTAAAACACTGTCAAGGCTGAGATGGACCTCGTTTGTAATAAATAGCAATTGTAACGGTCGTAAATACGCGTGGTACCACAAATCACTAGCCAGTTGTGCAAGTTCAACGATGCGACGTCCTTCGGTAACTTTCTCTTCTCTTTCTTTGGCTGGATTCAACCTTTTGCGTTTATTCGCAGCAGTGCTCACGTTTTCTTTCCATTTTTCTTTTTCCATCGTCGAAAATCGTCCTCGATTACAAAGTAGCATATAAACGGGTACCGGCATCGTCATTTTTCGACTGACGGCAAACGCTAGAAAATTAACTGCATCCACTGTTACCAACATTCAGGTATTGCAATGTTGCCAAATCGATTAATCTCAATAATAGGATTTGAAAAGTGACGTTCATTACAAAAAACAATTGTGATATTGTCTTATACTTTTTATACTGTATGTAATAAATTACACACGAAGACATTTTTTTTCTCATTCCAAAACATTTTGTGTGTCGTTTTTCATAATTTTGTTGGCGCGAACACCCATCAAATTAATAATTAAACTTCCAGTAAAAATCGAATTTCGTTACGTCTGTTCGATATTTTTTACTCCGCTACTACTACTTTTTTATCCGCTACTACAATTATTTAAGTCGGTCTTTAAATATAACATTCATAAATGTTACGAATAGTTGTGTAATGAATCAACAGTACCGAACATACATTCTTAAGGAAGGCTTCGCCAATCGATATGAACTTTGTCAGGCAAGTTTTTTGAAAAAAAGTGTGTTTACTCTTAACATGCCTCACAGTTTTAGCTATCGCACTCAATAATTCTTCACAAATAAAGTAATATTCATAGACGATAAATACTGAGTTCGAGATGTATCCTAAAAGTTTATTGTCCTAACTCTCGACGACTGAGACCTTTTGAACACAAAATTTTCTGTAGCGTCGAACTAATATTAAGCGTGGCTAGATATTATTATAATTTTGGTAAAGACCGATAGGAAGGTTCGGATTTTAGAGAAATTCCAATTATTTAAGGTTTAATCGCTTTAACTTTGGAAATATTCGACAAAATGAGCTGAAACTTTAGACTCATACCTAACAAAGTATTGGGATATTTTATACCAAATTTGATGAAAGTCAACGGAGAAGTTTGATTTCTATAGAAAATGGAGTTTTTACATTCACAATTGCGAAGGTGTGCAGAGATAGAAGGCCTGTAGCTTGTAAATGACGGTTTAGGCGGCATAAAAGAAGGTTTGTCACGGTGAACATTTTTTTTTCCCAGTGTTCAATCTCACCGTGTTCAAAATATTACAACACGACGAAAAACCATGTTTAGAAAAAATGTCCGGATACGCATGGGAGCGCACGCGTGTGTGGGTGTCTGTGTATTTCTGGCACTGTAAAATTGCAACGTCTACAACTCGAGAATGGTTTGAGCTACAACGCTCCCTTTTCACACAAATGTTAATCTATATAATCTCTTTATGCACTGCAATTTTTGTTAAAATTACTAAAAAATTAACATTTGTGCGGCATTTTTTAATTTTCAAAAAACGTCTGTGAATGCTTTAATTTCCGTCAATTTTAAGATTTCCGGTAATTTTATTTATATAAATAGAGTATTATAAAAAGACGGTTCGGATTGAATTCGGGAAACATCGGCCGAACGGTTCAGATTTTGTACATTTTGAAATTGTTCGAAAAATCGTAAAATCGCTCTAATTTTTGCAAACTTTATGATAAATTTTGAAACAAGCTGCAAATTGAAACTTGCAAATTACTTCCTCGAGGTTCCGCATGATGCTCAAGCTTCCTCTATGAGGAAGCCAAAATTATAAAAGATAGTTTCTCATAGATAGGGCTTTGAGCATCGTGCGGAATCTCAGAGAAATAATTTGCAAGTTCCAATTTGATAGTTTCTCGAGAACTAAAATTTTGTTAAACTTCAGATTCTATAATACAATTTTTTAAGACAAGGATGGAATGCAGAATCGTGCACATTGCTTCCTCATTATTTTCACCTTTCACAAAGTTTTCTCTATTACGAAGTAAAAATTGGAAATCATGAGGAAGCATACATACTCAGAGAGGTGGCTTTGTTAAATATGGAACACAATGAGGAAGCAGTGTGACAGGTTCTACTTTGCATGATTATTTTACTTTATGATTAGCGCATTATTGCTACGAGTGCTTAGATGTAAAGAATAATTAACTACTATGGCCGAGCACTAGCTGTAAACGTAATGTAATGCTTCAATTTGTAAGACATCACACGTAAAACTACTCTAACGCTTTTAAAAATGCAACCTGTACCTGGGCTACCCTTCGTCACGAAGATCTCTTAATACCCTTTCAAGACAAATAAATATCTACTAAAAAAGCGTTGTTTCAAATTATTTTGATTTGAATTAAGTAAATATACTATTAGTTTCGATAAATGTTTGTCTCGAGTTTTTGAAATCTAAAATTGCACCAATTTTTAAAAATACATATCCGATAATATAAATAATAATATTCGGTTGAATATATAATGCGATTAAAACGAAATAGAACTCTATTGACCTAACTTCAATACAATGTCTTTGATTAAAATTAAATTGATTTTTTGAAGTTATTTTAGCTTCAAGTTTTGAATCTCGGTGCACGCACAAGATTTTAATATACCAATCAAAACAATTGCAAGTCAGTGTTAGCCGATTGCGCTATAATTATGTATTGTCACGAAGTTTCGTTCATCACGGTGAACGCTGTGGGAGCTACAATGTGGAATGTGACGACAAGGATAGTAAACGACCGGGGTTAATTATAGCACTGATAATGATAATGATTTTAAACGAGTTTGTGACGATCCTATTGCATCTTATCTCTGAGCAGGGATCGTGAATTATTCACAGCAACCGCACGCCCGCTATATACATCAATTATCGTGTCTGATTTTTCTGATAATTAATAAAAGAATAAGAATACGTTGTGTTATTGACAAGGGCAGCAGTGTCAGAACATTAAATTCAACAATCTGTGGTTGCATTGCGCCAAGCGCACTTCGATCGCTATTCGACATAAATTATTTATATGATCTTGAGATCTTTGTATGTCATTAAATAATGCCTTAGTAGTGACGTTAATTACATCTTGTTAATGATAAAATGTATAAAAATGCAATGGTGATAAATGTTGCAAGAATTGTTGATATAACAAGCTACACGGAATATTTTCACAATCAACCTAGAGATCCTTTTTATCGAGCAAATATTATTCCACTTGGCAGAAGTACATTTTACGATTATCCGAGCACCCTATTTCCTTTTTAATTTCTGATAAAAGAAACTTTTTAATACTTACTTTTTTAAAAATCGATTTCTATTCCGCTATGCTCAAACTAACCCACGACCATTTTCATTTTTATCATTGAAACTACTAGTTTACGTAACAATATCCAAATTCATTTAATAAACAAAATAGTCAAATTCATCGATTACGCATATTTATTATTTTATCTTTAACATTATGAACATTAGTGAGTTACATTATTATGAAAGACGTTTTTGAAATCATTTTTCATGAAAATTTTAGATTATAAAAAAAAAATTGAATATTTTAAATGTTCTACATTCTACAGATAGTCATATTCCATTATTTGTGAGTCTGGTTAAAACTGATTATATCAATGGGATTTAAATTTTGTAAAAAATCATAAGAATATTTTTTACAATATATAATTGCAGGCTGATATTACAATAGTATTATTTTCATAGTAATACAAAAATAACACTCTTTACGAAATATAGTCGTTTTACAATTTAAGCAAAGCTAGAAAGGTATAGAAAGTGACATATTTTTTGAAAGCTTTTTTCATGTTATGTGTGATAATAATAATAATAATAATAATAAGCAAAAGCCATCCATATTAGGACAGAATTTTCGACGGGGTTCTAAAACATACCAAAGAAATTCCATTAGGGAGATTGACCGACACAATATAAATATTCAATTAGAGTTATAATTTTTCTTACAACTGTTGAAGCTATTTTTTTTAAATGTCGGTATTAATTTATTTTCTGATTTAATGTATTCGATAATATCATCAATATCGTACTAAAATTTTGTTAATAAAATCCAGTCCCGGGTAAAATTATATATGTAACAAAACATAATATCATACTGAAAATACATTTTGAGACGAAATATGGAATCACTTATTCGAAATGTGTATTTGATAAAGGAATGTAGAAGTCGTCCGGAAATTAGTTATATATAAACCAAATACTTATTCAAACTAATGACTTTCATATTTTACTACCAAATAAGCCACAGGGTGTCCAGGTACTGGATTCTGGTTAGTTATTGGGACGTTTACGTAAAGTATTTCAACATCATGCGTAAAATTCAAATTTTCAAAATATTTCTGTATTCTTATACTATTTTGGATATATGAAAACATAAATCTATTGCAAAATCTACGTTAACATTTGATAGGGTACCATTCATAGGACGACTCATGACTGATGAAAATTTACGTACCACTTTCTCGCAATAAACCGTCAATGTTTCTGACACAGAAATTGTTATTTTTTGCAAAAAATAATAACTACACGACATATTGATAATATTAGAAAAAGAAGTAGCTTGCTCGAAGTTAATTTGAGTGGCAGATTGCAAAAGATACTTCAATAACAAACTATAGTAACCACAAGGTCTCGGAAAAACGGGCTTCGGTCTGTCGTCGCGCACGGGAAATACATATTCCCATCTAGTTATTATTTTATACGGCGTAACTTCTAGGGACGAGATAAACAACTGCCCACGTGTAGAAGCTCTATTTGTGCCCCGAGATAACTTCAACTAATAAAACTAACCAAGGAATAATTCTTGGTCCGTTTGTTGTGTGGATGGGAAGCCCTATGCCCACAGACGTACGAAGGGATAATAATCGAAATTCTGTAATACTCACATGTCTTCTCTTTAAATCACTCTGTCATCAGCCTCCACGTGATGGCAATATATCGTCCGAGTTATAAATCCAACAATCACTGACCTAATATTTTATTAAACTAAATATAAATATGTATAACAGAATATTTTTAAAACATGAGTAAATTAGTTTTCACAATTCTCTCATCACCGGTTGCACTTGCATATCCAGAAGTTGATTTTTTCGGGCCAGTTATGATTTATTTAATATTATTAATTCTTGTTTTTGATACGGTTTATTTAGTTTCTTTTACGACTGACACGAAATTTTAGTCGTGAAGTCGTATGCACCTCCTCGATAGGAAATATATTTGAAAAAAAAACGATAAGATTCACAGGGGGACCCAGCATCGGTAACACTGATGGCCGGGATAGAGTGCGTTACTGCAGGCAGCTTGTGCTCGTCGCGCGCTTCATCCGAGCTCCATCGTCGTCGCTTCTGTACGTCGACTGGTTCTCGAGGCAATGATAGGTATGGCCTTTATAGTATGCCTACCTCTTTACCGGCCAGACCAGCAGAACCCCCACCCGAAAACACGACCGACAACATTACAGGTTTTGCCCTGATCGTGATGTGGAGGCTCGTTGACAGCGATGATCTCCCCCCGTCACGTCGCTAGATGACGGATAGATCTCAGTGTTGTGGATCCCCCAAACGATACTATGCGCGCGCACCGAGTTGAGTAGTAACCGATTTGATGAATTGAATGAGTGAATAAGAAATGACGTTGTGTCTTACATTTGGACTGGTTGATATACACGAAGACCCTTTCTATTAACTATTACGGTTTATTTTTATGTTAGGCGTGACGAATTGCACAACCGATTTTTGTGTCGAAAATCGATATTTCTTTACAGATATACATAAACGAGATTAAAAGGCACTTTTCAAACGTTTCTATTAACGTAAGGTGAGTGTCCAAAAATAGAAAAAATGTATTATTATTTGTTCTCAAAGCAAGGTGACTGACAAATGTATTTTTGTATAGTTTAAATCAAGATTATGATGCTTGCAAGTTTTATACAACCGTAATCAAAATTTGATTACCAATCACGTAGAGAGTGTCAAGACACAGAAAACAAACGAAAATAACGTATAAAAAATGTATGTATAAATTTGTATTTTATGTATATTATGTTAGCAGCAATCAATTTTTGACTCTCATAAATTATAACTGCAGGCAAATACATATAATAAAAAAATGTTAAAAGTCTATTTCGTTGTAACAAAGTCCCGACTGCAAAAAAAACTACAATGAACAGGACTTTAACTTTAAAACATTTTCATATGGACATAAATCTAACAATCATAAAATAAATTCCGATGACATTTTAGTTAACTTCATATTTTAATTAGAATAATTCATTGACTGCTGTTTCTACTGTAGGGAGAAATTTTCTTCTGCATTTGAAAACGTCCGTATCGTATACAATTTTTCTTTTAAATCAGAATCCAGACGCCAGTATTTTTCTTGATATGTCAAACACAGTTGCAATGTCCAGGAGACGTCACCCACAGTGGCAGCAGGAAATGAATTATTGTAATTCAAATATGAAGTTAATTTAAATGACAACGGAAGTTATTTTATGCTTTTTAAATTTATTTTCATATGAAAACTTTTCAAAGTTGAAGTCCTGTTTAATATATTTTTTTGCAGTCGGGAGTTTTAAAAATTCTCAATTTTTTTAATTGCATATTTTTTAAAGCTAGTTTTATGTGACCATCTATAGCATTTTCAAAATTGCTGTATATTTTTATAGTTAGTACATTTTTTGAAACGGCTAAATAATAATATTATTGTTATTATTATTAAAATATATTTGTATATTATCACTCGATCATTTTGCACTCGTATATTTAGAGTGGCAACAACAAACGCAATAAGAAAAATGCATTGCTTTTTAAATTAATTTATAGTTGTTAACAACACCTCTGTTGTACGACAAAATTATTTAAATTGATATGTTGTTAAATAAGATATATATTATATATAAATACTGACTGAATCCCACGTGCTCTTTCTCTCACTCTATCGTGAGCGCTCTGAAATTAGGTACAGATGAACGAGTATAGCGCGAATGACGGCTATCTTGTGACATTTCGATATATACGACGGTGCTTATCATAGATTTTTTTAAAAACGATATGAACTTTCTGAAAGCTCACCTAATGTACATAATGCAGGACAAGAGGTTACGGTGCACAGAACCTGTATACCCAGTGCTGTTAAGACATCTTTAGCCGATTCGAAGAAAATTGGACACATAGAAACTAGCATATTCGCGGCATGCGAGTGAAACGCATCATTCTGTCGGGAGTAAGGATTGAAAATATTCTCATTTCATATAACACGAGTGAAAACAATTCAGCTAACGCATGGCTCGCGGCAAAGTCATTGCCCATTCCATCCGCGACAAAGATTTATTAAATTATGATAAGAATTCTTGATTTATTTACACGAAATGTATACATCTTCCAGAATGATATTATTTCTGAAGAATTGAATTGCACAAATTTAATGTAAAAAATATTGATTTATTTTTGTAGTATGTAAACTAACTCCATGTGCACCGCAACTAGTTCTGAATATCAATTTTCGATAAATTCTGCAATGTTATACATGATTTATTTTTTATTTCGCCCTACAAAATACTTAAAGGAAAAAATCACACCATTTATTATTTTTTCGACTTCATCATCATCGACTTATCGACATGGCTTGAGATGCCTCACACACACACGCACACATAAATGTATATATATTTATATATCTTTTAGGCTACTCCGAGATATTATGATTATCGGTGATAAAATGAATGTGACGTCATAATTACCGTTTCCCGGTCTGATGTAATACGACGAATTGAATAAAAATATTAGTCTTATATTTCCTTCATTGAACTTTATATGCAGCACCGCCATCGATTTCCCGTACTTATTTTCCTATGCACGACGTACATGTAGCCTCTTGTACACAATTTATTACCACGTTTGTTCGATCGGATAATTTTCATCGTGCGTTATACGTCTAATCGCGCGACTAATCGATCAACTGACTGATGCTCCAAAACTATTTTCTTAAAGTACGAATGTCTCGAAACTGTTGAAATATTCTAAAGTTTGTACGCGATGTAAGCTTCGTTTACATCGCTTGTTAGCTCGCACGTGGTCCGTGTATGATACGAGCAATGGAGTTCTTAGAAGAGAAGAGTGACGAGACAATACATTTTTATTTCTAAATACGAAAGCAAGCGCTTGCGCGCCCGTCGATGATATTATTAAAGGAAATTTTTATCTGGCTTTTCAAAATCTATTTTGCTGACTGCTTTATTGAGAGGTGTAGCAGTATCTCGAGACACGTGCCTTCACCAGTGGCAGGCTAACCGAGCGAAGGTACACGCCAGTTGGACACCGTTTTGGATATTGAAATATATCAATACTGGAACGCTCTCCTCGATGAAATGATAGATGTCAAATGTGGTATATGTGCGAGGGGATCAATACATTTTGGCGCCGCCGTTTTGGCGTGACCGTTTTGACTCCACCGCTTTGGTATGCGTGTGTGTGTGTCGCACGCGGAAGGCGTTTAGCGAGAGTCGCGCGTGGGTTCTGTGGGTCGGCACCTGAAACGGGGCGTAGGGGCAGGGCCCCTCGTGACGGTGAAGGGATTGAAGTGTGGGGGGGGGGGGGGAGTCTAGATTCCCCTTAAGACATTAAAAGTAGATTTTAAATGTGGTTCATTTATTTACCCGGACGAATAAACATATATCATTCGCCCGGATCCATCTCTATACGATTCGATTAATTATTCAGACGAATAAACGTATATAGTATGATATCATATTATTCGTCCGGATCCATTTCTATACGATTCTATTGCTTATTTTAGGCGTTCTAAGGTTCGTTTCTAGGCGGTTTAATTATTTACATGGACGAATAAACGTATGTTATTCGCACAGCTTTTTGACTCGTCTCAACGCCGTTTAACATATCAACTTCTAATTTCTTGTGATTTCAACGATATAAAATTCCGAATTTAATTCATACATTGAACCATTTGACGTTGGATATGACTCTTACCTCTGTTGGTTTTATTGACATACTCAGTAACTAATTGCGCACAAGAATATTCTTCAGTTATAAACTGAACGTCCGTGCTAGATTGAACAATTTTAAGCACAAAAGGATTAACAGGATGGTGCCATGTTTCACTTGCGTCACGTTTCGAAAAAACCCTAGGTCCGTTGATTCCAGCGCGGAGTATGATTATCGCGTTACTGCTAATAAAAAGTATCTATATCAGGGAGCTCCTTATTTTCAAGATTGATTCTGATATTACAACTCTTGCAACATTGAACATTACTGTTAAAACCGGGTTTGTTGTTCTTCATAGGTGATACTATATCAGTAGATCTGCAAGGCATAAAAGGTACTTCAAAGCGGTATTTTTGAGGCTTGTTGGCAACCATTTTTTTGTAGCACGTAAATGTGTGCTTATGAGTTTGAAGCATGATATGCCGTGATGTCTCTTTCGACGAAACTGACGTTAGATGCGATCAATGAATGCAATAGTATCTTGTTTCTTTTCACAAAGAGCATCATTGAGCGCTTTAGATAACCAAGCCAATATATGGGTGTGTGAACTGACACGATGCTGAAACTCTATTCGTTCAAAGAGTGATAACCACATCATAGCATCCAAATGGGCTAATTTTTGGACATTACAGGATTTTTATCAACACATTTACCAATTTGTTGATATGAACCGCGGAAGTAACAGCATCTTAATTAACAAGAGTAGTTTTCGCGAAACAATGCATTTACTCAGCATATCTTCGATATCTCAGCTCCGCTGATTCTTAATTTATACAATAATTGAAGCAAACTAGTCCATTCGATTTCATATGCACTAACTGTAAGAAATACTGTAAGTTTACCTAGTTGCCTGATCATTGCAAAGAGATCTCTTTTCCTGCCAGACCATACCAACTGAAGTTTGGAATAGATCTGAGAAAAAAGAGATTTGTTTGAATATAATAATTAATGTATTTTGCGTCTTCCATTTCTTGTCGAGTGATTGCATTATCTTTTCCAGCTCACCGGTCAGCTCGCCTAGGCTCGCTTGATGCCATCATGAACGGTGTTGATGGCCAACTAAATTGACCCCAATAAATGGACGGAAAAGAGAGCTCTTTGGCATGCTTATCGAAAAGCAAGCTTTGTGGAGTATAAAGCTCCCCTGGTGCAATTCGTAAATATTTTTCTTCATCCCATAGAAGTGTTTGCTGTTGAGCAATAAGACTTTCTTCGATTGTTATGTGTTCGCTTATCTCGTCCTGAAGTATTGAGTCGAAGTTATTGTTATTAAAAAAAGATTTATAAATTGTGATCCTATATCTGGTGTATAGTGGAGATAGTACCAAAACCTGCAAACATATTTTTATCGTGCGCTTCTCAATAAATCCGTGAACAATCTGAATTTATGCATTTTTTTGCGTTCAATGTGCACATTGATTCAGTGATTGTCATCAATATTCCTTGGGAGGCTATTCACCACTGTATTGGTGGATACAGGAACATTTATAATTTGCCCATACATACCATATTGACCATTAAGGCCTTACATACGTCCAGCAGTGCCTAAAACGCGCTAAAAGAAAAACTGTTTTTAGAAGAGATAGCAATGGAAATTAATAAAAACAATTTTTACACATTGTTTATTAGTATTTAAACTTTGTAAAAAAATTTATTCCATTTTTTTTTTTAATTACAACATAAAAAATCATGTTTCCCGAAGCACTATGAAAAAAAGTTGCTCCACGGTCTGCATAATTTCTTCTTGAAATGTTGATAGATCTGCAAAACGTAAAAAAATTCTTGTAAAATAAAGTTGTGGTTAGTCTGTCGAGCCGGATTTTTGAAATTCGAAAAATTTAGCAATTCACGGCAGTTTAAAAAAAATGTGCATTTTGTGTCATAAATGTCACACTTTAATTATGTTCATAAAAATTTTTAATCACAATATCAAAAATCCGACTCGACAGACTATAGAGAAAACAATTTCGAATATTCAAAAAAAAAAGCATCAAAAAATATTAAAAACTGTATAAGTTATAATGCAGACCGTGCCAGAAAAAGTAGTTTTGAGAAAAATCAAGTCTGCGCAGGTAGGCGCGCATCAGGCCCTTTCGTTGGACAGTCGGGTTTTCTATAATAACTTTCGATCTATAGGGAATTTTTACAATCGACTTTCACAGAAATACGCCTAAAACTATAGAGAATAATAATCTGTAAAAAAAATCGATTTTTTGAAAATTCTGGACGAATGTAAGGCCTTAATGTACCTCAATCTTCTCATTTGCATGAAAGGGATCCGTGGCGACATCACCTATTCTGAGACTAAATCTAACGGCAGTGGGTGTTGAGGTTTTTCTGAAAATTTAATCCACTGTAAATTGCCATGGAAGAGATGCTGTCTTATTCAGAGTGTGTCTACATGTAGAGCATACTGTAATATTGTCGTGATGAGCATCGGATACGATTGTACGTAAGAGCTGTGTATGTTGAGGAGGTGAAGGCTTTGTTTAATTGCATTTAAACCACAGTCTTCTATACACAAAACACACATATCCAAACTAAATTTCCACAAATATTTTTAAAAATTCGCTATTAGCAAATTGATGATGACGATAATATCCATAGAAGTTGAAATGAACTGTATTGATTCCCGTCTACTTGTATGAGTGTAGAATTGATTATACCTAATTGTCCCCCCGCAACAGTAACACTCGTTTCACTAGACGGTTGAATATAGTATGAGGAATGGAAGCAGCGCTCAAAACCTTTCGAATTATGTATTGTCGCATGCGTTCAAAACCTTCGGAATTATGTACTGTCGCATGCGTTCAAAACCTTTCGAATTATATACTGTCGCATGCATTCAAAACCTTTCGAATTATATACTATATTGTCACATGCGTTCAGCGACTTCGATGGTGTTGTCCTGTTTTCAATATTTTCTCGTTCTCGTTGGATCTGATTGCCAACCAAGTCACCATGGAAAATATTAACATCTGATTGAGGCAAACTTTGTTGTAAGACGACAATGGTACCCATACGATCTGCCACAATCTTATTTACATAACGACTAATGAAAGAATCATCATTTATCGACTGTATTAGCATTTTTTTCGACCTCTGTATTCTCGCATTCAGTCAGCCGTTGATTTTGGTGGCCTTTTCGAGTTATTAATATTTAACACAGTCGGTTAAGAAGAGTGTTGTTGATGCACACCAGCTTGTACGACTATGTTGTTCTCTTGATTTATCGTACGCGCACATGTATCAATCTACAATATCATTGGGTTGAAGCGAATATTGGTTATAGACGTCTGCTGGAACGTTAGGATGGATATTGGGTCTGGGAAAAAGTTCGTGGCGGTTTTTAAGTAAAATTCAACTGGTTTTCTTATAGTGTTAAAATGAATTTATTTAAACCAAATATGCTCCATTATTATCGACAATGTTTCGCCATTTTTCGGGTAGAGCCATGATGCCATCGGTGAAGAACTTCTGTGGTTTCTGCTTTAAAAACTGAATCAAGTGGTTTTCACAGGCTTCTTTTGAAAGCAGCTTAATTCCATTGAGAGAGTTCTGCAGAGATCGGAATAAGTAATAGTCAGAGGGTGCTATGTCTGGACTATACGGTGGATGCACCAAAACTTCCCAACCAAGCTCTCGCAATTTTTGACGGGTCATCAAAGAAGTGTGTGGTCGGGCGTTGTCATTATGGAAAACAACACCTTTTCTATTAATCAATTCAAGCCGTTTTCTTTCAGTTGCTTGGCGTAATCTCTAGTTGTCCGCAGGAGAGTTGGGAATCAATCGTCTGACTGACTGGAAGTAGCTCATGGTGGACGATTCCCTTCGAGTCCCACCACACACACAGCATCACCTTTTTCGCCGTCAATCCTGGCTTCGCGAACGCTTGTGACGGCTCACCATCCCTTATCCACGATCTTCGACGCTTCCGATTATCGTACGTGATCCATTTTTAATCACCGGTTATGACATGTTTCAGAAATGGCTCGATTTCATTGCGTTTCAGCAGCGCATCGCAGATGTTAATTCGGTCTATCATGTTTTTCGCCCTCAACTCATGAGGAACCCATACATCGAGCTTCTTTTTGTAGCCAGCTTGGAGTAAATGGTTCAAAACTGTTTTGTGGTCAATGCCTAGCTCCATATCAATATCGACACTACTGATATGCTTATCTTTCTGGACTTTTTCAAGGATTTCATCAACTCTTTCAGTGATTGGACGACCAGAGTGTGACTCATCTTTCACATCAAAATTACCAGAACGAAAGCGAGCGAACCATTTCCGCGCAGCAGATTTTGAAAAAGTACCATTACCGTACACAGCACAAATTTTTTCTCAAGCCTGCATAGCGTTCTTTTTTTCGTCGTAATAATATTGCAAAATATAGCGCAATTTTTCATTACTTTTCTCCATTTTCAAACGCAAACAACTTTCCAGCCACTGCACCAATTTCGATGTTTATACACTCAAAGTAACGCTCGAAGTGTCACCTTTCCAACGAGCGTTTAGTGGTGTCGCTGCGATCTGTGTTTCCTGACTTATTTGCAATTGATTCCATCTATCGGGAAAAACGCCACGAACTTTTTCCTAGACTCAATATTATCAAGTTGAGGTGAATTGTGGGGCGGAACTGCAAACATGGGCACACGCATATGTTGATAAACGACACTCGAATGATCATTATTTATTGTTTGCATGTCTTACGTGGGAGCAACACGCATCGCCTTTTTTCGTACTCGGTACTTTCGCGTGTATTTATTTCGTACCGGCAATTTGTTCGTCTGCAGTCCGTTTATTTTTCGTTAGCCACATATTATTTTTAGTTCATCTCCGAAATTTAAAACAAGAGTAGAGAGATTTTAAATAGTAGAATTATGCGTAAGATAATTTAATTATTGCTATTTAGTTAGATAGATAGTTACAGCTGAATTTTGACTACGAAGCCAATTTTTTTGTATCGCAACATAATTTCACTACGGAGCCAATTTTCTTGTATCGCAGCATAATTTCCAGAACACCGTAAATTTTTTACTACTACAGTAGAATTTTAACTACGCATCCAATTTTTGTCTATCGCAGCAGAATTGTCCCTAGGCAGCAAATTTTTGTCTACCGTAGTAAATATTTGTCTACGGCAGTAAATTTTTTGCTCCGATAGCAAAAACTGTTCGCCGCAGTTGTAAAATGTTTACTATAGCAGTGAAATTTAGGTAATGATGACAACCGCTTTGTGCTACGGCACCACATTCTTAAGCTTTCACTAAAAAAAAAAGGAATTTGTTCCCAGAATCCAGTCGAAATGTCCCGGAGAGACAGTTTAACGGGAGGTTTGATAGCAAACAAGCTCGCTATCAGTTTATTGCTATATCCATGTGTTTGAGAACACACCAGCATTCTGCTGCACGTGGCTGGACTTCTCACTGCAAGCAAGCATGGGCAAGCGCTCACTGCTGCTGCGTGACGGCAGCACATCACGGGATCGTGAAACCACACGGGGTAAGCACGCCTTGCGATAGCTTATCTTCGCATGCGAAAATCGGGCGGAACGGTGCGGTTTTACCTCGTGTAGCATGCATCTCAGCTTTTTGGTGTTTTCGGTGCTCAATTGTCTTCAATTAGTATCACAGAACAGCTAAAATCAAGTGAACATCGGACTACAAATTAGCTGTGAATTATTTCGGTCTCATCATTGGTGCATAACTCATAAATCGGTCTCACTTGTGCGTCGTACTCGCGTTATTGGTGTTACCGCGTGGCGCTAGAACCTCGGAATTGCTCAGCTTAATCTCACCGATTAATATAATCGAGTGCAGGGTCGATACCGCTCTTTTACAATTTGTTATTTTTTGTATCTATGATCATTACCTTTTTGTATATTTTATTTCTAATTTTATTTGTTAATTTGTCCGCTAAAGTTGTCAGGTAAAGCAATAAATGCCAATTTCCTAGCATCCGTGTTGCAACGGTAATTTTTATCGTTAACATTAATTTTTGTCTTTCGAGGGGAAGAATTCGGGCTCGAACATAGGGATAATTAATTTAGACTTCTGGGTAGATAAAATAGGGTTTATTTAAGGGGTCACATCTACTCAGCGGCCGAAAAAAGGCGTATTTTTGTGATTTTTTTTTTTGGAAAATGGTTGCAGGTTTCGAACTTTTTTTTTTTCACAGTAAGGGGAATATCTTTGAGTATGTTTCATAATTTTTTTATTGGAAAAAATTCCTAAATGTAAGTGATATCGTGTATCCGTCCGGACCGCTGTTCAAAAAAGGCCGAATCGGTGAGCACGATATCTCAAAAACGAGTGAACCGATTTATGTGAAATTTTGCATACATTTTTGTTATATCTAAAGGCAGTCTTTAATCGAAGGATTTTTTTTTCGATGCGTACTTTTTTTAATATCGAGGAAAAATGGAGTGATTTTTTTACTGAAATTCGGAGCATCACTTTCGATCGGCGACCATTTTTTCAAAAATTAATATTTTATCAAATCCTTTTGATAAAATATTAATGTGTGTGTGGAGTCAAACTTCTCAGCCTGACGTCGCCCTTTTTTTCAATCCTTTCTCTAGCGATCTCAATTTTCATTTCATATATTATTCTATCTTCTTTGTCTTTCCTTAGCGCCATTTGCTTGTTCCATTCCCTTGACGGCTTCGTTTTGCACTGCAGCTCGATTGGTGTGAATTCGGTTTTTTCATGATGATTCTCATTGATGCATTCCTGATTGTTTCTCACCCAATTAAACCAGCTTGCATGATTTTCTGTTAGGAAAACTCGGAAGAACCTTCCAAGCTCACGATTTGCTCATTCAACGATATTACATTGAGGATGGCGGATGGATGAAAATACTGTCATGATACCCATGTCCTTGAGTTTTTGTAGCCAATTCTTCGCGGTGAATTGTGTGCCGTGGTCGAATTGTATTCTTCGTGTTTTTCCATGCTTTGGTATACAATCGTCAAATATTCTTTTCATTACAGTAGATGTGTTTGCCTTTTTCGTGGGTTATAAGACGACATATTTGCTGATTGCATCTAATGTTATGAGGATGTGTTTTACTCCACCTACCGATGCGCGCAATGGTCCATAAAAATCTATCGACACTAAATCCCCCGGTTTCTCCGGTATTATCGTTTGCATTGCTGCATAGCTTGTTTGTATCGCTATTTCGTTTTTCTGACATATATCGCAGGTGGCCAGTGTGCTTCAAGTAATTTTCGCGAGGTGTGGATATGTGAAATCCTCCTCTAACATTCTTGAACATTTTCTCGAGCCGAAACGCCCATACATCACATGGCAAGCCTTTATTATCTCGTGAATCAACTGATAACGCTATTTAGATGTTTTTTGAATTTATAATTTTCTATGAAGGTGACTATTTACCAAAACAAAAAATACAATATATCCTCGTTTGAAATGTACTCAATTTATTATCATTTTTAGTTCTCATCGAAGTTTTAATTAGTGAATGTAGCAATAAAGCTTGCCTGCGGGACATTGAGGATATTTGCTGCATCGATCGAGCCATCATGAGTGTGAGTGAGATAGCGCTATTGGACGTTTTGGTGGGGTGAGATATAACGTCCGAAACGTGTAACACACCAAGTTGAATTAATCTTGTCAATTCTCTCAAAGTTCACACCGTAAAAACTTAGTTGAAAACAACATTTTCAAGACTTACTGAAAATGTGCGTAGCATTCTGATGGCCATAAATATATTTACGATGATAACGGACTTATCAATGACGTACGGTGCGCTTGATGTTGATTCAATATAAACAGATAACGACTGTAAGCATTCATATGGTTTCTACAATAATGATAACAATAAAACACATTAATTTCAAATTTGTTATTAAAATCATGTTATTTATAAATGCAGGTCCTAAGCATATTACTTTAGAGTGGTCTTTATATGGAGTTTGGACGAATTTTGGCCCGGTCGCCCCCGAGATTGGCCCCAAGTAATTAAAAATGAGTGCCTTCAAAATGTCAGACCTCTATCTTTAAAATTGGCCATTATCAGGAGAGGTTAGCTTTTTCCTTTAAAATACACAGGTTTTTTAGATTTTATAAAGATATGCTTATTTAAGTGTCTCGAAATATTCATAAAAATACAGACTACTCCTGAATAAGTTTGTGTAATATTGTTGGAAAATCAGCTGGCGCACGGCGATCGATATTCGCTGTGTGTCGACCTGTTGCTGCTGTGTAGCACGCTGCGCTCGGCTATGCCGGAGATAGCCGAGGCAGGGCCTCGCAAAGCCGAGGCTGTGCCTCGCAGGCATGCCGCGTTAAGCGAGAGGTTATCTCTCTCGCTTCACTTCGGCTTCGCTCACCGACTATCTCACTCATTTTACTTCAGCGCTCAACGACGCTTTCGTAAAGTGCAGCCATATTGTAAAATCTGACACTTCTGTGAAAACCTGCTGGGACAGCGCACACATCCTCTGGACATCTCAGACTTTTCACCGCTTTTCATCGGATCACAGTACTTTCCCCCAACTAAGCGTGCTAGGAAAGTACTGTAAATTCATTCCACTCATTTGTGCATCCTCAAGTCCACTTGGCCGTGCTCTGCAGCGTTGGCTGTGGCACGGTCTGTCAAGTCAAAATTCCAGCACTGAAGCGATATATTTGCAAGTGCTCTCACTCTTTCCCTGTACATTATCTTTTGCAATTCTATAGAGAATTTACTGGAAACGAGTGGCATCTTATAAGCTCTCACATGTCTCATCGCGTGGCATGCTCTGCACCGCTTGCTGCAGCGCATACACTACACTCAATCAATACAGCACACAATTAATGATTGTGTGCTACTCAAGTAATAAAAGACAGCACACAACTATATTAATTGTGTGCTGTCTCTCAACCAAATTCAATTCAACTCAATTTATTTCTGTATTTATTCTTTTATCATTTATATTTATCTAAATTTAACATATTTTTGTAATTGAAGTGCCGAAGGTAGAATAAACTACTTTCTCTACCAACATCTGTCAGTCTGGTTATTTAACACCGTGCCGTGAGTGAAATCTCATAATTTTCAATATATTACAGGGTCATTCCAACTACACCAGGACGGAATTCTCAAACAAATATAGATGAAAAAAAACGTCCGGTTTGATTATGAAATTTATATGGGTTATTCCACCTACCATGGGTCACTGATATATATATTTTTTTTCGCTTATTTCAGGATAATTTTAAAAAAAGAAAATTTGTAATGAAAAATGTCAATTGAAGAACTGAAATGTTTATCCTTAAATTTATCTGGGTGATTGTACTTGAAATACGTTTTTATTTCGCTTCTTATCAGTCATTCCACTCGTGAAATAATTAAAAAATTTTCCAAATTTTCTGGATTTTTTTGGCGTTATCCATGATGCACTACGAGGAGGTAAAGTCTGTAGCACCCAGTGTGTGTGTGTGTGTGTGTGCGCCTGTGCGCGTGCGTGCGTGCGTGTGTACGTGCTTGGGTGTGTGCGTGTGTGTTTGCGCGTGTCATCTACAAAGATCAGGTCTCTGCGACTCGTCACTTCCGTAGCAGTGGAAGAGTCCAAACTCTGTCTTTGGTGTGTGTTTCTGTGTGAATTCAGTGATGTTCAATATATTTCCATCATCGCTGTTTTCTTTGAGTCTGGTATTTTTTTCCGATAGTCGTTAACAATTTGCACAGCAAAACTCTTTCTGTTCCTCATTCTTCGTAAGAATATCATTATAGTCACTGAATAAACATATAGCTAGTTCCGCAGTGTCGTAAACCACCTTGAAATTTTTCAGAATGTTTAATCCCTTCAGATAATTCTCATTTTGATACCAATGATATTGATCAATCTGGAGAAACTCTTCGTCAATTTCAAACCTTTGAAGAAGTTTTGTTTTTTCGAGGTCACAAAATGATCGATACCTTTGTCGCAGTATCCACTGACGTCTGTAGAAATAATTGTTATGTGATGGGGAAAACATTCATCCACTTCATCGTATGGATGAAATTTCAAAACGATTCTTCTTTAGACGTCTCATGACAAACTTTCGTCGAAAAATGATAACCGATCGGCCTCAGGATTTAAATACCAAATGTTTTGCTATTTTTCCGAGCGCGGAAGTCAATATATCTCGATCAACAGATTTATAATTGTGAAGTTTCTTCATCAATTGCGAATCAGTATCTGGAGGTTTTGACGTAAATTGTGCTGAGTATCGCGAACTGTGAGCTCTTCTTCTATTTGTGTAAGTTTTTACTGCTCTCGAAATAGAAAGAATCATTCCACGATTTAGCACGTGGCACTTAGTGCATTTTCCCTCGCACTCACGTGGTTCCTATCGTGCTGTCTCTCTCGCACCCAATCACATGGTTCATGTCACGTGATTAAGTTTTACCTCACCTTATCTTAAAGGCAAAATGACTGAACTCGTTGGTATATTCAAGGTTCCTAATTTTAAATATTCATGAAAATGAATAGATGCAAAGCTGAAAAATATTGCAACGATGGTCTAGCATCACCTCACTGATCATGTGATAAGTATAATTGGAAAGACCCTACACCTATTAACTGACGATAGACGTCAGTCTATAATCAAATACCATGTGTAACAGTCGATGCTTCAGTATTTCACCCTAGAAGTTTCCAATCTAGCGAAGAAAATATGTCATAATCGATTTAAAATAAACAACCACTACGAGGTTGTATGAAGAGTGACTCTCGAAGTGTTGATGGAGAAGAAAAATAAAGCTTGCTGAAAAACTTCTGTATATCAAATAAAAACGGCAGAGTCTACGGTGATGCGGATTTGGCGGGGTGAAGAAAGGAAAAATCTATGCTAGATAATTTTAGAACGTAATGCAGGACAGACGTAATGAACTAAAAGCACGAGTTGAACTGCTTTTGAAAAATATTGCAAGAAATGAAAAATCTGATTCGTACAAGATCAAATCTACGTCTTATCATTTAAAGTCTTAAATTCTTCGAATACCTGAAAAAACTGGATCTCTCAGCAATGAACAGATCGGGAAAGATGACCGAATTCTTTCCAACAAAGAAGTTAGCCGATGTGGAATTTCAGCAAGACCGTCGTATTACTGATATTAAATTTGCGCAGACGAACTTCGGAACGAGAATCGTCATTTATGTGGACAACGAATTCGCCGTCTTCCTACCTGCCGGAGTCGTGAAACTTTTCGATGGTGATAAAGAATTGTTTCAGCACATGGTCAAAGCGTCGCACAGTGGTCAACTCTACATGAACTATTAAGGTGGAAAATATAATAGTGTTGAATTCAAACGTCTGTTAAAGAGTCTGACTATGGAGTCAACTGCTGCATCAAACGTTGATACTAAATTTCACATAGCCATCGTCAATGAAAATACATAAAAATCTAGTGAAAAGTGTACAATGTGATATTCTCACACTCAAAAAGTTTTTGAAAGAATAATATTTCTGATGTGTTATGAGTAACTATTGGAAATGTCTTCGACAATCTTGCCACGTTGATGATGTTAGTCACTATAGATTTTGTAGTTAATCATAAGTATAATATTATATTACTAAGCTGATTTTTCTTATTGTAAAAGGATTTTTCTATACAGAATAATAAAAGTCATTTTAATGACGCATGTTTGATTTCTTATTACGTTTGTATTTGTGATTTATTCATATATATATATGAAAAGATATAAATCACAAATACAAACGTGATATTTGTTTTTTATTGTCTTTCTATTGTTTTCCTTTCAGGTAAGTTTTTTATTAAAAAAATTTCATGAAAAAATACATAAAAATAAAGTGGACAGTGTACAATGCCACATTTAACTCAAAAAATGTTTGAATGAATAATATTTCGGATGTGTCATTAGGAACTAGTGGAAATGTCTTTGACAATCTTGTCAGGTTGATGATGTTATTCACTATAGATTTTGTAGTTAATCATAAGTGTAATATTATAATATATTACTATGCAGATTTTTCTTATTGTAGAAGAATTTTTCTATAGAGAAAAATAAAAGTCATTTTAATGTAGCATGGTTGATTTCTTATTACGTTTGTAATTATGATTTACATATTTTCATATATATATATGAAATAGAAATATAGAAGTAAAAGGCATGCTACATTAAAATGAAAAAAAGAAATGAAGAAATTTTTTTATAACAAACTTACCTGAAAGGAAAACAATAGAAAGACAAAAATAAATGAATATCACGTTTCTATTTATGATTTATTCATATATATATGTATAAATCACAAATCCAAACGTGATATTCGTTTGTTATTGTCTTTCTATTGTTTTCCTTTCAGGTAAGTTTTTTATTAAAAAATTTCTGCATTTCTTTCATTCATTTTAATGTAGCCTGTTTTATTTCTATAGGTATTTCCATTTCAAAACCTTAACTTGCTGAAGTTCCACATCGGTTAGCTTCTTCGTTGGAATAAATTTGGTCATCTTGCTCGCCCTGTTGACTGCTAAGAGATCCATTTTGTTCAGGTATTCGAGTAATTTCAAGCCTTTTAACGATTAGACGTAGATCTAACCTTCTACGAATAAGATTTTTCACTTCTTGAATATTTTTCATAAGCAGTTCTAATCGTACTTTTAGTTCATTACGTCAGTTCTACATTACGTTCTTGAGTGATGTGATTAAAACTTGCACCATAAAATTATGTAGCATAGATTTTTCCTTTCTTCACTCCTCCAAATCCTCATCACCGTAGACTCTGCCTTAAATCTTTGATATATAGAAGTTTATCAACAACCTTTATTCAGCAAGTTTTATTTTTTTTCTCCATCAAAACTTTGAGAGTCATTCTTTTTACAGCCTCGTAGGATTTATTTATTTCGAATCGATTATGACATATTTCCTTCGTGATATTATAAACTTCTAGGGCGAGGTACTGAAGCATCGACTGTTACACATAGTATTTAATTACAGGCTGACGTTTACCGTCAGTTAAGAGGCGTAGGGTCTTTCCAATAATAATTATCACATTCTCAGTGAGGTGATACTAGACCATCGTTGCAATATATTTCAACTTTGCGTCCATTTGTTTTCATGAACATTAAATATTAGAAGCCTTGAATATACCAACGATTACAGTCATCTTGCCTTGAAGATAAGGTGAGGTAAAACTCAATCACGTGACATGTACCATGTGATTGTATGCAGAAGAGATAGCACAATAAGAATCGCGTGAGCGCGAGAGAGAACGCACCATGTGTCACGTGCTAAATCGTGAAACGATTCTTTCGACTTATCTTAAAAAATATACTTCAAACGACGCGACTTCAAAATATTACAGCCTCAACATTTACTGGATGTATACATAACAATGTCAACAAAGCATTTATTGTCCTATATCGGAGTACTTGAAAGCGGTCCAACTAAGACTACCACCCAGCTATCACACACAGCCACTACCACCACTACAGCTTTACAATCCAGGAGGGTTTAAATCTCAGCTAAATGGTGCGTGTCCAAGCTAAAAAGGGTCAGTAAATGTTGGTACAGATCCCTTGGCTTAGAAACCCCCTTGTGTATCTACTTGATGAAGATGAGGATGAGGAAGAGGAGGAGGAATTGCAAAAGGCGAATGAACAAGCATGTCTCAGACTCCTCGCTGATTTTGAAGAAGAAGAAGAAGAAGAAGAGAATGAAGTTGAAGCTGAAGCACCTGATTAACATGATGAGTTCGAAGCGTGATTCGACGATGAAGACGAGGACATAACTGACTTTAGCTCATTGGACGCAAGTGAATAAATTTCAAACAAATATTTTTTCAGGCAAAAGTGACAAGTTTCTCAATCAATTAATTCAATTTACAAGATATGACTCAACATGCAGCGATGATTTAGCGGCTAGGGAAAAAAATAGCAGCGATGGAATACCACGACTGCTTCGAATATTACATAATAATACGAACATCTAATTTTTTGTAATAAGATAATGTTATGTAATTAAATATATTTTCTTTTATAATAAAAAAATAATTATAATACAGGGTGCGCCATCTCTGATGTCGGTATGTAAACGTTGAATAACTTTGACATTTATCAACCGATTGACTTGAGTAGACATGTTTTTGAAACGTCAATTCAGTACAATTTTAACCATGAATCGCTTCACACCGAAACAACGCGCCGAAATAGTGACGCTATACATTGAAAACAGTCGTTCAGTTGTGTTAACTCAACGTGCATATCGTCGAAAATATCGTGGCCGTCTGACAACACTATTCGTCGTTTGGTGTCGAATTTTGTTGAGCACGGCACAGTGGGAGATCGTCTACGTGCCGTTCAGCAACGCCCAAGATATTCCAATAGACTGGTTAAAGCGGTAAGAGAGAGTGTTGCCCAGAACTCACATGTGTCGTATCGTCACCGCGCTCAGCATTTTGACATCAGTAGAACCACTTCGCGGCGCATTTTGAAGGATGATTTGCATTTGTTTCCGTATAAAGTGCAACTGAGTCAAATAATATTGCCGACAGACCGTCCACGTCACTTGGAATATGGCCAAGCAGTCGCTCGAATGGTTGACACTGAACCTTATTTTTGGAAGCAAATTTTGATGACCGACGAGGCCCATTTTACACTCTCTGGTGCCGTTAACAAGCAAAATTGCCGCATTTGGGGAGCGGGGAATCCACACGACATTCATGAAACACCATTTAATGACTAAAAAGTGACTGTTTGGGCCGGCGTTTCCGCCAAAACCATCAATGGGCCATTTTTCTTCAGAGGATGCGAAACAGTTGATGGGAATCGATATCGGTGGATGTTGGCTCATTATGTCTGCCCACAAATATGTGAAAAAGGTCTGGACGGTTGCTGGTTTCAACAAGACGGTGCGTCATGCCACATTACAAATCACACAATGCAGTTTCTGCAACGAAAATTCCCTGGACGTGTGATGTCAAAAAATGGCGACATTGACTGGCCACCCAAATTTCCAGATTTGACCCCTCCTGACTTCTTTTTGTGGGGTTATTTGAAAAGCAAAGTATACGCCAACAAGCCTCAGACTATTGACGAGCTCAAGACAATCATTCGTGTCGAAATCATCGCTATACCGCCCGAGATGCTCGAAAAAGTGATGGAAAACGCAGCAAAAAGGGCACATTTTGCTTGGGCCAATAAAGGCGGCCACTTGATTGATGTTGTATTCAAAAACTAGTCCAAATAAATTGTGAAGGACCAAATTAAATAAAAATACCTCATATATGGAAATCGGTTGTTTTTTTAAAAGTTATTTAATGTTTACATACCAACATAAGAGATGGCGCACCCTGTCCATACCATAATGTATCTCTGTTTCGGCCGCGCCTTGTAACATCTTGCGAATGGCCGGCTTAACTAGTATTGATTTGTTTCGGTTCAACGCCTACACGACGCCGCGAACTCGAGGTTCGCCTGGTGTGCCTCCTGCACATTTTTCTCTGAGATCTTCTACTGACAACGTGTCTACGATCTTCGTTACATCGATCTTGATCATCGCTACCGTGGTGGACATTCATCGCTTTTCATTAACATCACTATCCTGTTCGTCGACCAGCGCAATTAATAACAAACAAAACTATTAACTATTCCTGTGCGTATACCAGGTCTATAAATATGAAACCGGAATTTTTGTATAGAAAATACACGTTTATTGTATGAAAATGATAAAAAATATTTGATTCGAAGTATTGCCCATCGCTAGCTATACATTTTTCCCACCTGCCTGACAATTTGTGGATGCCACGCCAAAAAAACTGTTGCTCTTTTGAGGGAAACCAGTCATCGAGCCATTTTCGTACATTTTCGTAAGAAGTAAAGCGTTGCTCAGCAAGTGCGTGTCCCATCGATGCAAATAAGTAGTAATCGGACGGAGCCAAGTCCTGTGAGTAAGCCGCATGCGAAAGTATTTCCCAACTAAACGCCTCAATCGTTTTCTTGACCAGTTTTGCCGTGTGTGATGGTGCATTATCGTGAAGCAAAATCACTTTGTGTTGCCTTTTTTGATATTCTAGTCGTTTTTCACGCAAAGCTTGATGCAAATCGACCATTTGATGTCGGTAGCGTTCAGTATCAACGGTTTCGCCAGGTTTTAGCAGCTCATAATAGATCACACCCTTTTGATCCCACCAAACACAGAGCATTGTCTTCCGTTCATAGCGATTTGGCCTTGCAGTCGATGTCGATGGTTCGCCTGGAGTTACCCATGATCTTTTACGCTTAGGATTCTCAAATTATATCCACTTTTCATCGCCAGTCACAATTCGATGGAGAAATGACTTTCTTTTGTACCTGGCGAGCAGCATTTCGCAAGTGGTTTTTCGGTTTTCCTGCTGTCTTTCATTCAGTTCATGTGGAACCCATTTTCCCATCTTCTGGATCTTTCCCATAGCGTCAAACGTATGGAGACGGCTTCTTGTGTCACATTTAATTGATTCGCGAATTGTTGTTGCGTTTGAGCGTCATCCTCATCCAACAATGCTTGCAATTCGCTGTCTCCAAACTTTTTCGGTGGTCTTCCACGTTCTTCGGTTCTCACGTCAAAATCGCCACTTTTGATTTTTTTAAACCACTCAAAGCACTGTGAAAATCAATGCTGTCCGCAAATCATAGTTACCAGGCACAAAGTTCGACATGTTCAACGCTATTACAAACTATGCTGTTGTATGTAACTTGTATTGATGTGAGTTGAAAATCTTTGTCGAAGATGTCAACAAGGAAATGGCGCCAATGACGCGGTTTGACGGTAAATACATTGACAGCTAGGGCCATCTATGGGCAAATTTGGTTTCATATTTATAGACCTGGTAATTGAAAAACTGTGACTATCAAAATAAAGCGATGAGACAAGGTGCGCTCGCTAGCTCGACTTTCGCTTCGTCGTCTGAATTATTACTCTTCTCGCCACACTTGATCCGCGCTCAAACATCTATTGGTCCTTCGAACCGGATCGATGAGAGAGAAGCGCCAATCAATTGTTCAGCTCGTGTCGGAGAGCGTCGTGTTGCCGAGTCCTTGTGCGGGGTAGGTTCTACGTGCGTGGATTCCCGTACAACATCTCTCCCGCATTCGCTTCGCTAGGGGAAGCGTGCGCGGCTTTTCTACCTGTTGCTCGGCTCTCGCTCGCTATCCTCGCTCCGCGTGGCGTCCAGTGCGCTCCATATTAACTTTCGGTGTGCTCCGTCTCTCTCGCTCTCATTGCCTGACTCTTGCATTTTTGGACTCTCGGTTCGTTGGACGTCTCTCGCCTCATTGCTCGGCTCTCGCTGTCTCTTCCTTTCGCTCTGCTAGCGAGGAACGTGTTTCGCCTCTTCCGTGCTACCTGTCATTCTGCACCAACTAGCCGGCCATGGCAAATGTCGAGGCGTCCCTCGGACTGCAGCAGTCCCGCGCCGACTTTCTCGAGATCACATGCACTGAACTGGGCACCGGCCAGTCCGACCAGCTCCGCGTTCCAGCCATTGATACTCAGTTGCAGCTGATCGAAATATACAATGACAAATGCGAGTCGATCCACGAGAAGATCGTTAATTTTAATGGGAAAATTGAGGGTGTAGCCTCCTTCCCGTATTTCACGTGTAAACTGTTTTACAGGTATTCTTGCCCATTTTTCAACAACGAAGGTCCTTCTCACGCAGCTCATCGACAAGGCCGGAGTGGCTCATCTGCCGAGTGCTCGCCACGCGCCGACGTCCAGCTCTCGACCCTGCGGATTTCTGAGGCGTGCTCTTCCAGAGATCACGTTACCTCGTTTCTCTGGGTTGTACGCCAAGTGGAGGTCATTCCGGGATCTACTTATATCGCTCGTGGGCACAAATCCGGAGCTCTCCAACGTGGAGAGGGTGCATTACCTCCGCACCAGCCTGGCCGATGAGTCACTGCCAACGGTCCAGGACTGCTCCACTCACCCTTCTCGACCAGGGGTCCTGCTCGCGACCTGCGTTACCCATCTCGTCGGCGACCATGGTCCTGCCTACCAGATCCGACTCCTCATGAATCCGGATTCGGAGCTATTGCTTATGTCCGCGCAGCTTGTTTGCTAGCTGCATCTTAGGAGGAGGAGATTCTCCATTCTGCTAACCGGCGTGGGAGATTCGTCGTTTGGAACCACGACTGGCATTGTCCAGATCGTCCTTAAATTGTGTCATTCAGGTTACACATTCGAATTACTCGCCCACGTACTTGACCATCTCATAACTTCTCTTCCGTCTTTCTCAGCTTAAGATCTCGACTGGGCTCACTTCGAGAGACTCCAGTTCGCGGACCGGGCGTTCTGCGTTCCGGGTTTCGTTGCTTTTTCGTCGGCGCCGGCGCATTTAGCCCGCTCGTTCAGCCCGAGGTGATCAAAGAGGACCACGACTCTCCCGTAGCACAACGCACGCACCTGAGCTGGATTGTAAAACGGTCCCACGGGAGCCTCTCACGCGCCGCCTCTTCACGTCAAGGTGTTCAACGACCAGCTGAATGACCTACTTACGACATTCTAGATCCAGCAAGAGGTTCCCGAGCGCACCGACTCGAGGATGACACCAGAAGAGCGCGAGTGCGAGCAACACTTCCTCTAGACTCACTCACGCGATAACTGGGGCTGATACCTTTGGCTGCCCTTCTCGGTTCCAAGTTCATCTCTCGGCGACTCGCACCAAATCGCACTTGCTTGCCAGCGTCGGATGTTTGCCCGTCTCTACCAAGACCCTCGCCTCCGGCAGCTTTACTGCGAGTTCCTCGAGGAATACGAGTGCCTCGGCCATATGCGGTAGGTACCTACACGCACACTTAGATCTGCTTCCTGAAACGTCCCTGAAGCAGCTGTCGGCTTGACAAAATGACCTTGGCACATGGTGATCAGTCACCAGGAGAGCTAAGGGTCTCGGAAGGCCTTCAGGAAGGGCAGATTGGTTCACGTACGGGCTACTTTTTACCGCATCGCGGGGTATTTAGGGAGTCCAGTGCAATAACTGAGCGGTGAGTTGTTTTCAGAAGCTCTGTGAAGACCAGCTCAGGCCTATCGCTCAACGACATTCTCCGTACCGGAGTCAAACTGCAGAAGGACATCTCTGACGTGCTGCTATGGTCTTGGCAGCGCAAGTTCGTCTTCATCGCTGACATCACCAAGATGTTCCGCCAAATTCGAGTTCATGAGGACGACTGGCCCATGCAGCAGATTCTCTGGACCGACTCTAAGGGGGAGCTCAAACAGTTCCAACTCATGGCCTTCACCTACGGCACTCGACCAGCGTTCTTCCTCGCCATTCACATGCCGATCCAGCTTATCAAGGGCAGAGGCCGTCGTTTTCCCTAGGCCGTTTCGCCGATGCTACACTGCCGTTACGTCGAGGACATTTGCGAAGGTTACACGTTAGACCAATTCATCGAAACCGCTCGACAGGTCGGGACTCTGTACTGCAGGAGGATTCCCGCTCGCTAAGTGGCTCACGAACCATGTCCGGCTCCTTCACGCTCGATCACTCGACAGTGCCCATGACGATCCTCACGCGTTCAAAACCTCTCAGACGAAATTCCTCGGCCTCTTATGAGAGCCCGGCTTAGACCTGTTCACCTTTGCAACGAGGCGTTTTACCAGCTTAAGGATCTCGAAACGCACGATTCTTTCAGAACTTGCCGTGCTCTTTGATCCCCTCGGCTTTCTCGCTCCTGTTGGGATTCGGGGGAAGACCTTACTACAGGACCTCTCGCTCGATCGGCTCGGATGGGACGACGAGGTTCCCTCGCAAACCGCTCAACGCTGGGCGTGCTTCGGTAACGACCTCGAAACGATGTCGGATGTGACAGTTGACCGATGGTTACACACGCACTCGACCGTCGAGGTCCGTGAATTTTCGGACGCCCCGGATCTCACCATGGCCGCCGTTCTCAACCTCAAGGTGATCAATAACAAGGAAGACCCTCGGACCTTGGTCTGCTCCAAGACACGTGTCGCACCGCTGAAGAAACTTGCCATAACACGGCTCGAGTTCTCTGCCACCGCCCTGCTCGTGCGCTTTGTCCGATACATTAAATACCAGCACAACCTGCTCAACGCGCCAACCTTCCACTAGACCGACTCATCCGTTACTCTTGCATGAATCAGCTCTTGTCCTTCACGTTGAAAGGAATACATGCGCAACCGCGTCCTGCTCGTCTAAGAGACGTATCAGGCGGACTGGCGGCTAGTTCCCGGAAAGGCAAATCAAACTGACTGCGTCTCGGTGAATCTCCGCAGCTTAACTCCCCTCTCACTAGTTGTGGTGGCACGGACCGCCGTGGCTGACCAGCAGCACTTAGTCTTGGCCTGCGCTTGTGCCTACGTTGGACCCGGAAGTAAACCTCGAGGAACGATCTAGAGTTGTCTACGTGGCGAAAGTAACGCCACTCGAACCTTGAGAGATTGTCCTCAGGCTCTCCTCACTTATCACACTACTCGCAATTACGGCCATCAGCCAACGATTCATTGCCCGGCTCTAACAAACTCCTCGATCATCTCTCTCAACACCGCTCACTCCTGGCGACATTGAACAAGCTCGGCTATTCTGGGTCCGGACTACACAAGCGGCGCATTTTACAGCTGAACTTAGAATTTTGTCCAACGGTGAACGGCTCAGACCATCTCACTCGATAACGCGACTCACCGCTTTCATCGACCTACAGAGGATTCTCCGAGTGAGGGGAGGGGGACTGAAGTTCGCATTGCTCGACCCGGAAGGTAAGCACAAGACTATCCTCCCCAGGGTTTCTCGCTTAGCCTATCTTCTCATCAGTGACACTCATTTCCGAGCATTCCACGGCGGAACGGAGTTGACTCTCGCTCAACTCAGACGATCGTACTGGATTCTCGGAGGACGAGCACCAGTCTGATCGTTCATCCTCAAGTGCGTGCCATGCGCTCGACGTGGAGGGATTTGAGCACAGCAGCTCATGGGCCAGTTCCCTGTTGCCTGCCTAACACCTGTTCATGCTTTCCTCAACACTGGAGACGACTACGCCAGCCCAGTGTCGTTCTGCTCATGGAAAGGTCGCGGGCATAAATCATATAAAGGATGGCATTCGATCTTCGTGTGTATGGCCACGCCCGCGGTCCACCTCGTGGTCGTCTCAGACCATACTGCGGACGGCTTCCTCGGGGCGTACCGTCGCTTCGTTGCCCATCGCGGACTCTGCAGGAACCTGTATTCAGACAGCGGAACAACCTTCCTGGTAGCTGACGCCACAGTCTTAAGGTTCTTCTCGTCGTTGTCCCGCTAATTGCAGCAATTAGACCGGCTTCGGCTCCACGATGGCACCCAGTGGTCATTTAACCCTTAGCGGCCACACGGGGTAACTAGTTACCCCAGGCTCAGGAAAAGTGAAATTAGAGGTATAAAACCTTTGAAATTGATACAAGTAACGTCATCTGCTGGTAGTAGACAAGTGTGAGATGTGACTCCATTTCATAGTAAGCCGAAAAAATGCGTGGCGGCGCATTGAGCGTTTGTTTTCTCGGCGCAGGGTAACTAGTTACCCCAGTGTGGCCGCAACCGTTACTCGGCACAGATTTTTTTTTTTCAAATCGACTTGTTTGTGGTGTCAATAGACAAAATAAAGGTAAGTTTATGATATTCTAGTAAAAAAAAATAATAATAATTCAATCCTAGTCGTTATGGAATATTGTCTGTTCCTATGAAATAATTCAGTTTCATTTTTATATGATATTGTTTATTGAATAAATCTAGTGTACGTTCATTGAAGGATAACACGTGGGTTCTAGGTTATGAAAATACGATGTATAAACTTACACGGAAAAATCGCATTTTTTATAAACTTGTTTTTATGAATTTTTTATTTTCTTCTGATGTACAATTTTCGGACAAGAAGTCAGCGGAGATAATTGCTGGAAGAAGTTGTTGACGGTCATTCTGATCGTGAAGAATAATTGAACACTGAGTCAGAATAAGATGTATCATCAGACTTGAACGATTACCAAACCGATGATTTCGACGAAGAAGACATGCAAGATGCAGTTAAAAATCAACGGGCTCTAGCATCTCGCAAACGTAAAGCGAGTGAAGCAGGAAATCAATCGTCTTCTTCAAAATCTCGTGCACGTGGTCGCCCATCGGCTAAATTATACGGTAAAAATAATTTTGCCTGGACAACGCAATCGGCTGAACGAAGATCAGATCGTGTAAGCGGAGGTGAAGTTCCGTATGAAGCAAGCTTGGCAGATAATGCTGTAAATCTGGATTCGCTAGAGGACTTTTGGGATCTCTTGTTCAATCAAGAAATCATCGAAGCAATCGTCGACAACACGAATGAGAAAATCGAGGGGTGTGTGCTAGCCTGGTTGTTGAAGATAGAGCACAGACCTACCACCGTCACACTGACCCTCTTGAAATCAGAGCTTACATCGGTGTTTTATACTATGCTGGCTTATGGAAGTCTTCCAAGGTGGATAACAACGAACTCTGGGACAAAAGAAACGGAATAAACTTCTACAGGGGTGTCTTTCCTCGAATGAGGTTTGAGTTTCTTCAGTCTTGTCTGCGTTTCGATGTAAGAGAGAATAGACATCCACATGACAGACTTTCGCCCATCAGAAAAATTTGGTCCATTTTCATCAACAACTGCACTAAGTATTATAATTCAAGTAATAAATGTACCGTCGACGAACAGCTGCTTGGATTCAGGGGCTGGTGTGTATTTCGCATGTACATTAAGTCAAAACCGGACAAGTACGGACTAAAGCTGTTAACACTCAACGACGCTTCGACCGCCTACCTGATTCACGCTATCCCGTACCTGGGAAAAGACGCCACTATTGATAATCCCCAGAGATTACCTAGCGGAGAATACTTTTTTCAAATTGTAACGGCTCCAATACACGGCACCAGTCGCACGGCGACGTGCGACAATTGGTTCACCACCGTCCCTCTGCTGACCAGAATGTTGGATCAACCTTTCAACATGTCTATGACTGGAACTATCAGAAAAAATAAACGGGAGATTCCCATGGAGATGAAGTTACCGTCGAAGAATCCTCCTCAAACAAAGTTTTGTCATACCAAAGACATAACTTTACTTTCCTATGCACCGAAGAAGAACAAAATCGTCTTGGTGGCTTCGACTTATCTCCATACCCAAGAGATAATGGACAGAAAGCCGAATATCCTTCTCCACTATAATGATACGAAAGGAGGGACGGATACTTTCGATCAATTGTGCCGCGCCTACTCAGTTGCTCGGAGAACGAACAGGTGGCCGATGCAGATTTTCATCGAGATGCTCGATCAAGCAGCCGTCAATTCCCGAATGATGTGGAAACTCAAAGTCGGCGACGCAGGGGAATCTACTTCTGCGATTATCATTCTAAAGAAACTGAATGCTCATCTCACCTTCCCGATGCTACACCAGAGATTGGCAGAGCCAAGTTTTCGGAAAGAGCTACAGATGGTCATCAAGAGCATCCTAAAAATTGACAACAACCAAGAAATGGGCGACGTGGAAAAAGTTACCTTCGACCAAGCGCGGAGGTGCGTACTGTGCGACCGAAAGAAGGACAAAAAAATGCGTGTTGGATGTCCGGCCTGTAGAAGACCGGTTTGGGAGGAACATCGGTTCCCTTTGTGCATGACGTGTGCTGGTAAATAAAACAGGATTCAAAATAATTTTTTTTTGTTCAAATATCATAAAAATATTTTTTTTCCACTTTTCTGTACGTAAATATGTATTTAGAAGCTAATAAAACACAAAAAAGCAAATTTTATAATTTGTAATTTTTTTCATTTTTCCCTCCAGTAATTTTGCAAAATAAGTATACTTTTTGAATGATCAGCGAATACTGTTATTTTTTTATGGTAGTGGTATATGTTGTGCGTACAATCCTGAAATGTTAGCCCTTAATATTGAAAAATGGCAGAGTAATGAATTTTTGTCTGAAAAAAGCCATTCTTGCTGAATTTTCACATACATGACCAGTTTTTAGAACGCCATCTATAAATTGACGGATAAAAATCATTTGAAATGTTGAAAAACTCTTCAACAAACATGAAACAATCGATTAGAAGTCTTAAAACACCCATATGTCTTGTACAACTAAGTTCTTCAGCGTGGGGTAATGAGTTACCCCATGTGGCCGCTATGTGGCCTGGCTGAGGTGTGGCCGCTAAGGGTTAAACTCTCCCCCCCCCCAGACACCCACTTTGGTAGAAAATGGGAAACGGTGGAGAAGTCCGTGAAGTTCCACCTCACTCTGACCATCGGCGACGACCTGCTCACGTCTGAAAAGCTCACAAAGCTTCGCGCCCAGATCGAAGCCGTGCTCAACTTTAGACCTCTCAGGCTTGTCTCATTTGTCTATCTCTCGTCTTCTTCATTGGCAGTTTATTCAGCAGAAGGTCCAGAGCTTCTGGAACCGGCGGTCAAAGAATTATCTTCAGCGTCTTCAGTCCATCTCGAAGTAGCATTTATAATTACGTCGGAGATGTATTTGACAACTTAAATTAATAAAAACGCAATGCAATTTTCTAATTGCTTTTCTTGATTTATTTCTAAATACAAAAGTGCAAAAATGTGTGAGCGCTCAAATAAAATATAGTGATGTAAAATTATTTGGCTGTTTTACTATAAAAAAATACAGTAACTATAAAAATATATAACAATTATAAAAATACTGTAGAAAGTCACATTGAACAAGCTGAAAAGTATGGAATAAAATAAATAAATTTTTTCTAAACTCCCGACCACAAAAATTATAATAAACAGGACTTTAGCTTTAAAAAGTTTTCACATGAAAATAAATCTAAAAATGATTAAATAACTTCCGATGTTATTTTAGTTAACTTTATACTTAAATTAGAGTAATTCATTTACCGATGTCTGGACATTGCAACCGTCTATTGCCTATCAAGATACATGCTGGTGTATGGACTCTAGTATAAAAGAAAAATTATTCACGCTATACCATAGACCTTTTTTAACGCAGAAGACGCCGTCTTCCGACTGTAGTGAGTGGTAAATGAATTATTCTAATTTAAATATGAAGTTAACTAAATAATATCGGAAGTTATTTAATCCTGTTTAGATTTATTTTCAAATGAAAACTTTTTGAAGCTAAAGTTCTGTTTATTATAGTTTTTTGCAGTCGGGAGTTTGTTAATAAAAAAATTATTTTTTTTGTGAACTACAAAGACTCCCTTGAATCCAATCAATGCTTTATAATTACTCTTATTATTAGTTGGCTTTTGTTTATAAATATGAGTACAGATTATAGAGATATTTTAAACTATAGTATTTGATTGACCAGTTATTTATTATTTAGTAAGATCAAATATAATGAAAAGTTGATGGACACTCAATAATCTTTATATAATAAACTTATAACCTTAATAATACTAAAAACTTGGTTAGAATCCGTAATCAAACCTTAATAACAATGGTGAAAAAATAAATTTTGGTTGTATGTCAGAATTTAACAAATACATGTTGGACAATATGAAAAAATATCGGTGTATAGCACACACCTGTAAATTTATAACAAATCGATATCTTTATCCACATTTTGCGGCGTTTGTCACTGTCTGCGTAATAAAATCTGGCATTTCCTTTTCACCGTCCTCTGCATTACTCGGAATACTAGAGATTGGGGCTATAATCGTTACGGCGCGGCGCATGAAGTAGCATCGTGTAACATGTTATGCGCCCGCGGCATTAGCGATGAGGGCACACTTTTCAGTGATACATAGGCATGCGAATTGGTTTTAGACGTTCGATCAAGTCATCTGAACTCGTAAACATAAAAAGAATGAACAGTATGCGTTACGCGATCACGTTCGCTTTCCGGCTCCGCAACTCTGCCAATCTTTCGATTCATTGAGCACGACGTTTTAACGGTGTTCATACCATATATCTGCTACACTTACTGCAAAGAATGTACGAGTATACAGTACTCGCTCTGCAGTACCAGAAAATACTAACTTAAGTGCGCGCTATAAATCTGAGTACATCAGGCAACATACTGATATATTCTTTGTTCTATGTTCATTCTAATATATGTTTATTATAGTAGAGTTTAGTATTAAGTACACAAAAATTGGATTTTGAAGATTGGGGTGCATGAAGTGGACATAATCATTAAGAGGACTTAAGGGGAGGTAGTCAGGTCACCGATATATATTCATTATTCACTGATATTTAGTCATTATAATATAAAATATACACTGATGACCCCTAAAAAAGAATGTTTTGGCATTCCCAGAAAATTCGCAATTGTACGTAATACGTAGCCTTCCAGAATAAGTGCATCTTTTTTCTATTAAAATTGGTGAAATAATATAGACTTGAATATCATTTTTTTAGAGTTGGACTCATTTTGGAAGTATACATCTTACGATAATGTAAAAACACAAATAAATATATGTCAAATATTTTATGGTAAATAATTCTTTGTTTCAGGGGTCAATAGTATTCATATTTTTCTATGAATATCACTCTATGAATATCAGTGATGTCGACCTGACTTTATTTTGATAATAATGGAACCCCGAAAATACTAATGAACAATTACGAGGAACTATTGAAAGCCATCAGTATTTCGTTAATTTTAATAAAGTATTTTCGTGATGCCATAAGTGTTTTTCTATATGGGTTAAACCTGCAGCGCTCGAACGGTGTCATGGAGAGGATCCTATAATTTTTATATCTCGTGCCTCAGAGAAGCCAGAGAATTAATCAATCATTAAAAATATATATAACAATAATGGCAACAATAAATTCGCCGAGTTGGCATGGTATTATGCATATATTGGGTCGTTCGGAAAATAATTTCGTTTTTTCCCAACAGAGGACTTAATTGTATTTTTTCACAACCAACTTCACACTTAAGTCGCATAATCATATGTATTTTGACAGCTGATATAGCAAGGCTTGCTTGTGAAAAAATTCAATTGATTCTTAACAGTAGTTTTTGGTTGATACCCTTTTAAATATGGAAAGTGAAAAACAGCATTTTCGGCATATTTTACTTTTTTACTATAGAAAAGGTAAAACTTCTGTTCAAGCAAGAAAAAAATTATCCGATGTATATGGGGAAGATGTGTCAAGTGAGCGCCAGTGCCAGAACTGGTTTGCAAAATTTCGATCCGGCAATTTCGATCTCGAAGATGCACCACATTCTGGAAGGCCAGTTGAAGCTGATGAAGACAAAATAAAGGCATTAATTAATGCAAACCGGCGAATAACAACTCGTGAGATCGCTGAGAGTTTAAATTTATCGAATTCGAACGTTCATGATCATTTTAAACAGCTAGGTTTAACCTCAAAGCTCGACATATGAGTTCCTCATCTTCTTACGGAAAAAAACGTGTGCCGTCGCATTGACGTTTGTGATTTGCTTCTCAAACGCCAAGAAAATGATCCATTTTCGAAGCGTATCATCACTGAGGACGAGAAATGGGTTGTCTACAACAATGTTAAGCGGAAAAGTTCCCTGAGTAGAAAATATGAACCGGCTCAAAGCACTTAGAAAGCCAATATTCATCAAAAAAAGGTTATGCTATCTGTTTGGTGGGATTTCAAAGGAATCGTTTATTTTGAGCTTCTACCGAGTAACAGAACGATCAATTCTGAAGTGTACTGACATCAGTTGGACAAATTGAATGATTCACTTAAAGAAAAAAGGCCCGAATTGGCCAATAGGAAAGGTATAGTGTTCCAACAAGATAATGTGAGACCACATACAAGTTTGAACACTCGGAAAAAAATGTTAGAGCTTGGATGGGATATACTGCCACACACACCATACTCTCCAGACCTGGCACCTTCAGATTATCATTTGTTCCGGTCTCTACAAAATTGTTTAGACGGTAAAACGTTTAATTCAAATGAGGATATCAAAAGTCACATGGATCAGTTCTTTGCCAGCAAAGAACAAAAATTTTATGAGCGTGGAATCATGCTACTGCCAGAAAGATGGCAAAAGGTATTGGATCAGAATAGACAATATTGGATTGAATAAAATATTAATTCACTATAAGAAAATCGTCTTTCATTTTTATAAAAAAAATCGAAATTACTTTCCGAATAACCCAATATATTCACTAATTAATTTAAGCAGGAATTTATTAACTAAAAATTGAATAAGATTAACACGCAGAACAAATATTTTAAGAAAATAAAACGCAAATCGAAGAATAAGTTAGCGTAATTGGTATGGCAGTAGATATTAGTTTTTGAATTTATAAATTTATTTATTATTCTTTTTAAATACTACGACAACTTCTTGAAAAAGAAGTTAAGTATTTTCTTGTCATAGACTTCTTCATCCTGACGATCCTAAATTTTCATTTAACGTTCCCGCCTACTAACCATATTTGATTACAATAATTTTCTATCGAGCGTCACTTTTCACCTCAAACCATTATGGCATCTTCAGCGCAAGCAATTCGTTCCTCGTTGATACTACCACGAGAATAGTCCTCAGTCTATATGCTGCGGATTCATATAATGCTGAAAGGATATTTAAGAAGCCATAACAAGAATTCGGTCAATGCGAGAAGAAATATCACGCTCTGCGTAAATTTTCTCGCTGCGAAGCATAAATATGTCAGTGCGCTGCACTATTCATATACAGATATATGTTAGACAGACAAATAAATAAAGACTGATGGCCAGACGAATTTCTCTCTTATATTCATCCCTTTCGTTGTCTCTCTTATGATACACTCACCGATTTCAAATACGTTGTCCAAAGTCAAGAATGATCGTTTAGCCGTTTTTCAGCATTTTAAGATATCTTCATACCCCGCGTATGTTTAACTTCGCAACAGTTCCCGCAGATCACCGATTCAATTTTATTCTTAATACAGTTTTTATCGCTATTCGCTGCTGCTTCTACATCTTTCTGTGTGAATTTCTTTTATTTTTATATCATGTCTTTGAATGTACAAGTAACCCGATAACTTTTACAATCCGTCTGAGAATCGATGATCTGTAATATACTCATTGACTTGAATACCCAGATATTGTAATCGTTTTTTATAGGTGGAAGGTTTCCAATAAAAAATAATCAATACATGCAATTCATTTTATCTGAGATTTGATAACGATACAAAATTTTGAATAGAAATTAATCTCACACGTTTGGTCTTAAAAGGAATTGTACCAATAGCAGTCAATTTCTTGGCTCATATGTTACAGTAGGAGGAACAGCAGATAACTTTTTTTTCTACACATATAGTGATTTCTGATACCAATTTACATTAAAATGAAATTACGTACAAATTTGCAGACAGTCATAGGTTCTGCTATTTTGTGTTTTAGAATTTTGCACATAAAATTGGAAATCGACGACGTAAAAAAACTTAAGATACCAATTTTTATTAAAATCTGATTATTTTAAATTTATTTTTTGTCAGGCATTTGTCTCCGCCGTTTTTCACTATCGTATAAATTCAATCAATCTTTGAGCGTCAGAGCACTAACCCCCCCAAGTGTCATGACAAACAGCTCACTGATATAAGTGAAATTTCACCGAAGTGAAATTTTCAAGTAAAATCTTTCTCTACGCGAAACTATCATTCAAGTCCACCCCATTATCTGTGAAGTGATAGTCCCCAAAAAAGCACAAAACACACTCCAGCCCTGTCCCGTGTGATTTTCCGCGGGGTTACACTCAAAACGGGTTACGTCTTCGGTATTGTCCCGTCAGCTGTGGTGAAGGGAGGATTTATTCTTCTTGACCAGAGCACGAAAAATATACGCCGAAGCGTGCATCTATGTTTCATTCGTATGTTTAGTAAAATAAGCCGCGATTTTGACGGAACGAATTCTGGGGGCTCGTCCGTGACCAAAGAGTGTTAGTTTTGTTCAAATTAATTTTGTATAAATTCAACTGGATAAAAATTGACTTTCCCTTTTTTACCGCGCTTTCGTGCATCGATTTAATCCGTGATAATCGATTTTATTCTCATTTTTATCAAGTTTTAGTGAATCTTCCCAATTTGTGAAAATTTCCTATTTCCTGTCGACCGTGTTGTCATAAAACGTTTTAATTCATAGAATCTGACTTTCCCCTTCTTACCGCGTGTTCGAGGGTTGATTTAATTTAGAAAATTGATTTTAATTTTTATTCAGTTTCAGGGATTCGATTTAATTTATTGGAATGTATTCTTTCCTGTTTACCAAATTTTCGTAAATCGATTTATTTAATAAAAATTGAGTTTTTCTTTTTTTTTTACTGCGTTTTGTACGATAATTTCTTGTGGGAAAGTTGATTTTTTACTTTTTATCGAGTCTTAATCAGTCGAAAAACACATATCAAGTCTAATTCGTAGAAAAAAATATTATTTCCTTTCTACTGTAAATCCATTTAACTGATAAAATTTTATTCTTAAGAATTTTATTTTTCTCGTCAAAATTAATGATAACAGTATTTAAATTTTTTCGCACATAATTTCATTTACAAGAAATTATTGAATCTCAAATAAAACGAAAAGGTTAAGTTAACAATTGAACGAGGAAACATATTTTTGTTTGTTTGTTTGTTTCTTTCTTTCTCCATGTGTAATTCCCAAACTGTCAAATTTATATGGAGACTCTGAAAAATTTGGTGGTCATTCATACGCGTCTTGTGGAACTTCAGGTTAGTGTGTAAAAACTGATTATTCAACTTTTTTTTTTTCGTAAGGAAAACCAGGTTAGAACAGATACAACGAAAAACAAGAGCTAGTACAAAAAGACACGATCGACGAACTACAAGAAAGTAATTGGTTCCAATTTTAAGTCTAAAGAATAATCATATTCTTTTTGGTCAGCAACTGTCAGTGTTCTTGTCTTATTTTTTATACTGCTTGTCCTGCATTCCTGCTGCATCTAAGTTGTCATCTAGATATACTAGAAGTTTTACAAAAAATTTATTTTAACATTTCTTTTTTCTCTTTCCTCTCTTTACCAAAATCAGAGCGCATATAAATTTTGAAAATATTAATAAATCGAATAACCTCTGTCACTCCTCGAATTCTCTTTCTTGCACTATCCACCTCAACATAGTTACCTCCCCCAACCCCAAAACCACATTCATGCACACACATTACACTAACGAGAGCGGAGCCGCACTAAGGTTGCTCGCTCACAAAACACATTCCACTAGTAGGAGAAATCCTATGTTTAAGCCCCTCGCGTAAGTGAGGTCAAGACTAACAAGGCTCGCTCACAATCACATTACACTATTGGGAGAAATCCAATGTTTAAGCACCATCGAGCATGTCAGATCTATAATCATTTCAGTTCGCTTGGAATAACGAAAAATGAGATATACAAAGTCCCTGAGTGGCATTATTTAAGCTGCTCACGAAGTGGACATCATATAGATGTTTAAATTATGGTGAGCAACAGAAAATATGAGTTGTATTTTTTACTATATATTCACAGTTGCATAATCGTGTTTTAAGTTTCAAGTTTCGTTAAAAATGTTTCGAATTTGAGTAAATTCCATTATTAAAGTGCTATATTATCGTTAAACTTCCGAAAATTTTTATACGTTTTTGCGGATCGGACAAAGGTAATAATAAATAAATAAGGTACATAAATTAATTAAGGATTTCCTTAGTAATTAGTAATTATCATTTCTTTGTATTTACAGTTTTTGTTTCATTATTGCATCAACAATTTAATCAACAATGCATGTATATATATTATATATTATATATATATATCATATATATTATATTATATATTATATATTATGCATATATATATATTATATAATTATATTGGGAGTACAAATGGAATACTGCCGTTTTTTTTTCAAAATTTCAGCGCTTATTGTGGAAAAATGGTTACATAATTATTCTTTAAAGTATTGTCTACCGATAGCCACAATTTTTCCCATCTTTCTGGCAGCATACGAATGCCGCCTCGAAAAAATTGGCCGTCTTTTGAGTCGATCCACGAATCGACCCAATTTTAGGCTTCTTCGCTAAGAACGGAAGTGCTGCTCAGCCAGGCCATGCGTCATCGATCGGAATATGTGGTAGTCGGATGGGGCAATATCTGAAGATTACGGCGGGTGGGGTAGGACTTTCCATTTTAGCGTTTCCAAGTAGGTTTTCACAACATGAGCAACATGTGGCCGAGCGTTGTCGTGCAACAAAATCACTTTGTCGTGTCTTTGCTCGTATTGTGGCCATTTATCCTTCAATGCTCGGCTCAAACGCTTTAGTTGTGTTCGGTAGCGAGCTCCTGTGATGGTTTCCCCCGGTTGCAGCAGCTCATAATATACTACGCCGAGCTGGTCCCACCAAAAATACAGCATGAGCTTCGGGCCATGTAATGGATCCATTTTTCATCGCCAGTCACAATACAATGCACAAACTCTTTCTTTTTTGCAATTGGAGCAGCTATTCGCACGTGAATAAATGTCGTTAGACGTCTCTCGGCTTCAACTCGTATGGCACCCCATTTCCTTGCTTTTGGATCATTCCCAAGGTTTTCGAACGATGTGAAATGGCTTGTTGAGTCACGCCCAATGAATCTGCAAGTTCTTGTTGCATTTGACATACATCATCATCCAGCAATGCCTTCAATTCTGCGTCTTCAAACTTTTGCACTGGTCCGGGACGCTCCTTGTCTTCCACGCCGAAATCACCCGTTTTGTAGCGTTGCAACCATTCGCGATACATTTTTTCACTAATAGCAGTCTCACCATAAGTTTCTACAATCATTCGATGCGCCTCAGCCGTAGATTTTTTTTAAATCGAAGGCAAAGAGCAAAACTTCCCGCAAATGACGCTTATTTAGCGCAAATTTCGACATATTCACGCACAAAAAAGTATATGATGCCGATAAAAATTCACAAATCCAATGATGAGGAGTTGTTTTCAGATGTCTAACTTTACCATATGACGTTTCTCATCCGCCATTTTTGATCAGCATTTACTGCTGACGCTATCTATAGAAAAATGGCGGTTTTCCATTTGTACTACTAATATATAAAAATATCGAAACATAATTCATACATATAATTGTATATATAAAAATGTTTTGAATTATATATATATAATTCCGAATCTATACAGCTTTACTAGCTCTTAGTCGAAGCTGAATAGTTTGCTAATGACTGGTAGCCTATTTGAAAAATTAGTTGTAGATACTAGTCGTACTGCACAGATACGACTTTCAAAATATCACGTACACTTATTATTGATCACATGTTTAAATTAATGTATGTTTAATGTTTAAATTAATGTTTAAATTAATGTAACGATCTTTAGGAAATCTTTCTATTTCGATTAAGACCTCGAAGACCAAAATTGATTCAGAATTCGCAACTTTATCAATAAAAGCATGTGTCAATATCCCTGTATCCATTTTTTATCATCCAATTTCAGCATTTATTGCAAGTCGCACTACATAGGTACATTTGTTCATATTGCGTAGACTAATTAATTATCACAACATGTTTCAATTAACCTAACAATCGTTCGAAAACTTTTCTGCTTCGATTAAGACCTCGCAAAGATGAATCGATTCAGATTTACAAGTTTTATTAAGCAGAAGGTCACTCATTACCCCTGTGTCGATGTTTCAAAAAAGTTATAGTGAAGTTTACAGTTTATTAAACAATAATCAAATACATCTCATAAAGGTGTTATTATTATTATTTCAATATTAAAAGCGGAATAATTTCCACTGGAGCAGAGGTGCGTTAGTATTATTTTCATATATATTATGGTTCTTTGATTTTTTTTCTGTTTTAAAAAAATATGTTTCTTGAATATTATTGATAACTGGTGACCAAAAAAGAAACAATAAAAAAAATGTTGCGTGATAATTTTGTTATAGTAAATAAAGTTCCTTATCTTTAATAAAAGAATAAATATCCGGTGTGAGAATATAATGATCAGGTTATGGTTTTCACACCTTTTGTATTGTTAATTCTATTAACAATGGTTTAGCAGTAAAATTCTACACTAAACATTGTGTTATGGGCTTAAAGTTTTTCACAATTGTTTCTTGTATTTTAATGAAGAGAAACTGTGAAAAAAGTTTCACGCGTTTAAAAATAATGAGTCTAAAAATAATAAGCCAAAAAGACCTCATATTTTTCTGCAATTCTTATAGTTCTATTTACTTGAATGGGTCATAACTGCGTGAGAGAGTTTATTTTTATTATGTAAGAAAGTGCTATACCGGAAAAAGAATTCTGCTTAGTAATCGCTGAATTCTGACGTTCGGCGTGACCCGGAGAATCCTAGACCAGCAAATTGGCCTTGACCCCAAAATTGAGGGTCAAATTTTTTTACTGTTTTAAAAAAATCTACTAATCAAAAGGAACAAAAGTCAAGGAGGGGTCCATGGGTTACCAATGATCCCATCATCCAGAAAAAATAAAGAAATATAACAAATTCGGAAATATGAGATTCTCGTGATCGTGGATAGGAGAAACTTAATAATAGCGCGTTGAACACCAAAAGAAAGCCTTCCATCTTTTAGCCGGCATATTCTATTGTTCGCAAAGGGAAACCTACTATCGTCCAACGCTCATCACGAAGTGGTGAACGGATAGGCCCATGGTAAATGACAACAGCTTTTGAAGCCACTGTTGTCTGGTAATGCGGTGCAGGGGACTAGCAGGCGTCAGGACTGATGTTCTCGGGGTTGGAATCATCAACGAATTCAACTTGGAGGACGAGGGGACTAGTAGGCTTCTATGTTTCGTGCCAGAGACCGGCTTGCCCGTTGATCCGACAAGGTGAACGGTTTGCTCCGCAAGGGGCTCGATCACAATGCTTCTAGAACTGAGTGACCGGTAAAAATCAAGACATCGATAGAAATCAATCATTCTGAGCTGCATTTAACAGTATATTGTCGCCCTGTTATTTGCGCAATAATTTGCGTTGCATTTAGCATTATAATTTCGCTGTGCTATTTGCGGTATAATTTGAGTTTGCATTAGCATTACCCTTTGCGTTATCATATGAGTTTGCATTTAGCATTATATTTTCGTACTATTATTTTGCATTGTTTATTTCCTCACCATTTATTTAGGGATTACTCGCAAGATCATATTATTTTCATTTTTGTTTGTTTCGATTGTTTGCCCGCTTAATTTTCTTGTACTTCGGGACGAAAATAAAAAGTATTGAATGGTGAGGAACCACGCGTAGAGCGAAATACACGTGCATTATCATCTCATGAGCTTAGGTGTTAATGATTAATTTCTGTTCGTTGACTCGGACCCATCCCGTTACCGGCGTGAGTTGGTAGCAAATTTTGACGCCGAACGTGGGGTCCGAAAACCTTGAGAGTAGTAAACTGAGTAACTTCTACTTTCGTGTTCTTTTAAATAGTGTTCACCTCGGTACCAACTGCTACCCCGTTACTTATGCCTCAGTTTTGCCCTTCCCTGACCTTACCTACACGCCTGTCTTTACCTACTCCCCCTCTCCATTTTTAAGCTCGAGGATCCAATTTACTATTACAAAAATTTCTGACTTTGGTTATTTTATTTCATTTTATTTTATTTTTTGTTGTTGTTTGTCCACTACTGCGTGAGAAATCATTAAGATTACACAGTCGAATTCAAGTTTACTAACCGCGAAAAACCAACTGCTGTTTGATTTTCACCTGCACTGGCATATTTTAAAAATGTATTCCTTTCCTCCGTTATACCGACGTATCCGTGGAAACCCTTCTCGCCCTCTACCGCCCGTTGTATTTGGAAGTTTGTTAATCATTTTTCCACTTTGAGAAGTAAAACCGTTTGTCCCCTTCTGGTATTTTGGAAGTCCTCTTTACTTGTTTTGATTCGCTTAAATTTTTCCTAGATGTTGAACAAAAAACTTCTGTTTTTCGTTCTTTTTTGAAAGTTTGAGATAAAATTTTGATTCCTCACCCCCTCGTAATATTTCCAAACTCGACTATCTCAAGAGTTTTTATTTTTAATCGCTGAGAACCCCCTGAATTTATTACATTTTTGCACGCCTTTGGAATAAGTCCTTATCACTTTTGGAAACCCTCTAAATATATTAATTTTGTCTTTTTCATACATTTTCAGATAACCGTTGGCATTTATTTCTTTTTAAAACGTTATTCAATTTTAGGACCCCCTTTTTATTTCTCTGTTTTTATATTTTGTGACTTCACCCCTACTGGATGTTTCATAACCTGACCCCTTATTTTTTATATCCCAATGGTTGCGATTCTCATTCACCGTTTCTGAGAATTCGCACCTGAAGTTAGCTTCTTTTTCGGCTTTTGAATTTTTGAATTATTTTTATTTTCATTTTTTTATTATCTTTTTTTTTTACAAATACGAGGGCCATTTGAAAAGTTTCCGGTCTCATCGACATACCAGGTCTATAAATATGAAACCGGAATTTGCCCATAGATGGCTCTAGCTGTCAATGTAGTTACCGTCAAACCGCGTCATTGGCGCCATTTCCTTGTTGACATCTCTGACAAAGATTTTCAACTCACAGCAGTACAAGTTCCATACAACAGCATAGTTTGTAATAGCATTGATTTTCTGTTACCAATTGAAGAAAACTGCTGCAGTATCGCATCGAATGCTTGTCGAGTGGTTTAAAAAATTCAAAAGTGGCGATTTTGACGTGAAAAAAGAACGTGGAAGACCACCGAAAAAGTTTGAAGACAGCGAGTTGCAAGCATTGTTGGATGAGGATGACGCTCAAACGCAACAAAAACTCGCAGATCAATTAAATGTGACACAAGAAGCCTTCTCCATACGTTTGACAGCCATGGAAAAGATCCAGAAGATGGGAAAATGGGTTCATCATGAACTGAATGAAAGACAGCAGGAAAACCGAAAAACCAATTGCGAAATGCTGCTCGCCAGGTACAAAAGAAAGTCATTTCTCCATCGAATTGTGACTGGCGATGAAAAAAGGATATATTTTGAGAATCCTAAGCATAAAAGATCATGGGTAACTCCAGGCGAACCATCGACATCGACTGCAAGGCCAAATCGCTATGGATGGAAGACAATGCTCTGTGTTTGGTGGGATCAGAAGGGTGTGTCCTATTATGAGCTGCCAAAACCTGGCGAAACCGTTAATACTGAATGCTACCGACAACAAATGATCGATTTGAATCAAGCTTTGCGTGAAAAACGACCAGAATATAAAAAAGGCAACACAAAATGATTTTGCTTCATGATAATGCACCATCACTCACAGCAAAACTAGTCAAGGAAACGATTGAGGCGTTTAGTTGGGAAATACTTTCGCATGCGGCTTACTCACCAGACTTGGCTCCGTCCGATTACTACTTATTTGCATCGATGGGACACGCACTTGCTGAGCAGCGCTTTACTACTTACGAAAATGTACGAAAATGGCTCGATGACTGGTTTGCCCCAAAAAAGTAACAGTTTTTTTGGCGTGGCATCCACAAATTGTCAGACAGGTGGGAAAAGTGTATAGCTAGCGATGGGCAATACTTCGAAAAAAATATTTTTTATCATTTTCATAAAATAAACGTGTATTTTCTATACAAAAATTCCGGTTTCATATTTATAGACCTAGTAAACTAACTGTAGACAAAAAATTCTTTCGCCGTCCGATAGATGGCCTTGACATATGTAAACTGCAAAAATTTCAAAACATTCTGATCACTACTTTTTCTATGGCACTCTTCCAAAGTTGTCAGCTGACATTGTCTGTCAACAATGGAGAAAATTAAGTATCGCGCAGTGATAAAATTCCTTCATTGGAAAGGGAAAAAGATTCAGGAAATAAAAGATGAGTTTGGCTCTGTATACGGTGAAGTCTCCCCTTCATTTACAACGGACAAACATTGGGTGGCCGAATACAAATGTGGTCGTACGAGCATTTTAGACGAGGAACGTTCTGGGCGCCCGAAAACCGCTACAACTGACGAACCGGTCGATTTAGTCTTACTTACCTTAGCCTCGCCTTAACTCGCGCTGTTTAGCCTGTATAAATAAAATTCAGCGAAATTTTTGCGGCGAAGGATAACCGTCGATGAAGTCGGGGTACACCAACATACGCCTGAAGCTAAACAACAGCCAATGCAGTGGATTGGGGGGGGGGGGGGGGGGGGGGGGACCAACTCCGAAGAAGGTAAAGGTCGTTCTCTCTGCAGGAAAATACATGGCGACAGTTTTTGGAATAGCCATGGAATAATTCTTATTGATTACGTTGCAAAGGGTGAAACAGTAGACAGACAGTACTACGCGGCATTGTTAAATAAATTGAAGGCCACAATTAAGTGAAAGCGTCCGCATTTCGCCAAGAAAAAAATCCTGTTTCACCAGGATAACGCTCGAGATCACACGTGCATGGTCGCAATGTAAAATTGAACTAATTGAAGTTTGAATTGCTTCCGGACCCACCCTATTTGCCAGATCTAGCTCTCAGAGACGTTTCCCTGTTTACTAATTTGAAAAAATGTCTCAGGTGAAAAAATATAAATCAAATGCTGGATGGAAAACGCTGTAAACCAGTATTTTTCAGGTTTAGACAATCAATTTTCTTCTGACGGTTTAAGAGGATGGAAGAAACGTTGGACCAAATGTATCAGGTTGCAGGGGGACTACGTCGAGAAATAAATTTTGTTTTGCTTCGAAATATGTGTTTTTCTTAAAAATGCCGGAAACTTTTCATATAGCCTTCGTATTTGCTACTCATCTTCTTTTGTACGCTTTCGTTAAGCAGTTGGGATAATACAACCCTATTTGGTATAGCGGAAAATGTAGAGCCCCTTGTAAATTTCGATTAATATAGATACGGTGACGATCGTCGGTGGGTCGATGACTGTCACGACTAGGATAACCACCACTGCCCCTCACTCGATCCTGTCACTCCCTAGAATGCACCCCCTGCCCGCTCCCTTATTCCGCTGTATTCGCCGCCGTACTCCTATTAGTCCGAGTCGAAGTATCATGGATTCGAGATGACCTTCGAGCCCTTTCCGAAGTGCGTGATGTAATTCTGCTATACAATCATGCGAGATTGAGAACTCGCCGTTGGTTCCCGGTAAAAACTGCATGGGACCCTACTGTAAGCTTACGTGGCTTGTCTATCTCATTCATCACGACGACCACGATGCGGGCTTTGGATTTCGGTGACTGCCGTCAAACAAATCCAGGTTATACTAATGGTATGAAGCTCTCAGGCACCACCCTCTGTGTTATCTTCCCGGGGGATACCGCATCAATTCCTACCGACCGGGCAATCCATAGGTCCCTACCAAAACTCGATAAGTTTTCAAGAACCCACTGATCTCTTGATGCACGAAGACGCCGACCCCTTCCCCCTCTTAGTACTTGACGGTCTGCGCCGCGTCCACTATATCTCCAAGCTGGACCTCAGCCAATCATATTTTCCAGATTACTGTGAAATCGTTTAGCCGCCCCGGCGCCGCCTTTGCTGTCACGGAAAAAGGCTCATGCCAATTTGTGTAGACGCCCTTTGAACTGACAAATGACACCATGACATTCTAAGGACTGATGGATATGCTAATAAGACCTGAATGGGAACCACATGTTTGTTTCTATTTAGACGAGGTTGAGACCCGCAATCAACAGACATTTACTCGATAGATGGTTTGAGACGTGCGGTCACTTCCGACGAGTCCCCCCCATGCTCATGATTCTTCCGATTTCTTTTCCAAAATCACTTCTTCTACTGGTTTCATAGGGCACGCTTCGCGGTCCGAGTTCACGGACATTCGACGTTGCGCAACATAGTTCGCTTACTTTCTCCGTAATCATCAAAATTGCTTAGCGAATCGTCCGATTTACGCCCGGATTATTCCAGTGTACTTGTGCGGCATTCCTTCGGGAATATACATGAACAGTTTATATTCGGTCTTTACACAGATAACTTCTTGTCGATTTTTATACAGAGCGCTATACGATATACGCTAATGCTTCTACTTCTACGTCGGTCTTCATAGAGCTTGCTTCTCGGCACTACCTCAAGTTAATCTTTCTTTACGCGACAGTTCGAATATTTCATTCTATAATTTCCTAAAGTGTAACGAGAGTCGGCCGATTTACACCCGATCGAGACGCGTGTATTTGTACAGCGGTTGATCTATGATAGACATTAACAGTTCGGTTATTTCGCTCTACGGATACCCTTCACACGATCGGCCATTATGCTGACTTCTAGTCTCGTGATGCATCTCACAGGCAAACGCAATCGGTGGGAGAAAGATGGAAAATTTGGACCATAACTATAGTGGACTGAGTGACGTTCAGTTTCTCTTATTATTAATTAACATTGTTTTGTTATCATTTCATTTATCTTTTTCGATTACTCTGTTTTACAACTGTGAATAAACCTTCGCATCGTGGAATTTATACATAATTCAACCAGTATTTCCTATTGTTTCATTTTCTTCCGGTTCATGCATATTCCTTTCATTAAATCTTCTCCCCACCAAACTACATACAGACTCGTCCTAAGACTGTCAGATGCGAGATTTGAGATTATACAGATAAAAGTACCCTCTTCTGCTCTGACATGAAATATCTGGGGTATGCGGTCAGTAAAGTCCGATTGCAGACAGATTTCGAGGAAATAGCCCCGATGGTGAATTACCCCCCCCCCCCCCCCCCCCCCGACGGTGTAGCAACTTCGGAGACTTCCCGGTATGATTGGGTTGTATGCTCGGTTTGTGAAAGATATCTTCAAGCCTAAGGTCATACTCGTACGCCTACTCGAAAAGAACATGAGGTTGCATTGAAGGAAAAAAGTACATGAAGCATTGGAGACCCTCCAGCAAGCCCTAACCCATACTCCCGTCCCCGCTCGTCCCGATTTTATCATCTACACTGATGCTAGCGAAAGCACTATCGGCGCAGTGTTGACCCAGAAATAGGACATTGACGACCGCTACTTCGTATACTGCAGTAGAATCCTTTCGCGTGCAGAGAGAAATATAGCGTGGCCGGGAAGTAGTGTCTCGCTGTGTTCTGTAAAAAAGCTCAAACCGTACATCGCGGGTACGTCCTTCCGGGTCATTACAGACCACAGCAGCTCACGCTGGCTGTAGAACTTGAAAGATTCCACAGACCGATTGGCCAGATGAACTGAAAATCAGTGTAGGACCTCAACATGGAGATAACTCTTTCTGGAGATGCCCTCTCTAGGATGTTTCAATTGACTGTTGAGGCTCTGGCGGCTATAGGAGAATCAGAAGACGCCTGGTACGCTAACCAGACGCAAAGCGTATATGACTTTTCTTTTAAATATACCGATTGGAAGGTAAAGGACAATCAGCACCCCATCATTGACTCTTATTTGATCTAAATGCGTGGATGCTCATCCTACCCCATACAGCCCGCCTACAAGTCATTCAAAACGCCCATGAGCTTCCTCCGTCTCGCCATCGATAAGACGTACCAAAGACTATTACAGGATTTCTAATAGCCGGGGATTTCCCAGAACGTCGCTCGCTTCTTGAAACGGTGCCCAATATGCCAGCAAAATGAAGCCTACCAAGACCCACCCCTGGACCTTATGCGCGAACGGAATACATAGGAACCGTGGACCGTAGTCCCGCTGAAGTTAGAGGTCCCTATAACTCTCCTAGCAACAATCGGAATAAATACATCGCAGTATTCCGGGATGTATTTTCTACATTCATTCAGCCAAAAGTCCTACGATCAGAAACTGGACCGACCATCGTTAAAGCCATAGAGACCCTAGTCCTCAATCGTTGGGGCTGCCCCTGTTTCCATCTGACCGAAAACGTTACTGAGTTCGTTAACCGGCACACGACGTCCCACCGATGCCAGCATGGCATTCAACAGGTCACGATTCCCCCTTACTATACCCAAGCCAAACCCGTGGAGAGAGTAAACCAAACCCTTAAAACAATTATTGTGCCCTACGTCGGTGACGGTCACCAGAACTTGGACTTCCACCACCCTGAACTGAGGAAATCCTGGCCCGCTAAGAGGGTTAGAAACCCCTACCTCAGCGCCCGTGAACAAAAGAGATTATGCAGTCTCGAACAACTGGATGCGAAGTCTCCCAATCCCTCACGACGGAGTAGACCGAAACCTCTCTCAAGCCGCGAAAAGACAAGGCACGGACTACAACCGGAGTAGAGAAAATCGACAATTTCAAGTTGACGACTTATTATTGCGACTTAAATTAGCCCTAAATACCGCGGTCCTAATGAAATCACTGAACGAGTATCCCCATTAGAGTATGATATTTATTTACCAATGAAGAAACAGTAGTGTAAGGTTGACATTGAAGAGTGCAACCCGCTAGAGAACACAAGCATCGATGGGGATCTTCTAGCCACTCCTGTAATACAAACCTCTGAGTATATTATCCGCACCTCTATTCTTCAGCAAGCGACCCCTAGTGATAAACGTAATACCATAAATGAAAACCTATTATTGGCAGAAGATGCCAAGATACCATCGCTGAGTAGGCCCCAACCGTCTCAGGGAGATAGTGGAGGGGCCACCACGAAGAACCAGCATAGTCCACTGGGTCGCCATCAGGTGTCAACTAACCCAGCTACCTGCCGTTCCCTCCTACACTCGACCGTGGTTCGCCGAGAGGTGAAGAGGAAAAAGGAACAGAGGCTGACCAAAGTCGAGCCGGAGTAGGAAGGCATTCATATAACCTTGGACAACCTACGGACTCCGGCCAAGATCCCCCCTTAGGCCGATCCAGCTTTAACAGACCGCCGCCAAAACAACCCCAAATAAGCCCGACATCCACCGCAAATCCTCACGAAACCTCGAACATCCCACTTTCCCTTTCAACCCAACAACACTCTACGCCCAGTATTGCCTGCTTCATCACCATGTACCTTTTAATCACTCATTTAGCCTTTCATGTCCCTGAAACATCCTCAGCGAAACCGTCACCACCCCGCCCCACCTAAAACCCATACCGCTTCATATGTCCCTGAGCATACCGCTAACTAAATCCTCAACACTTTATTGGCGTTATTTCCTTGTTGACATCTCTGACAAAGATTTCCAACTCACAACAATACAAGTTTCATACACAGCATAGTTTGTAAGAGCGTTGAACATGTCGAATTTTGTGCCTGGAAACTACGATTTGCGGACAGCATTGATTTTCTGTTACCAATTGAAGAAAACTGCTGCAGAATCGCATGGAATGCTTGTCGATGCTTACGGTGAGTATGCTCTTGGTAAATCACAGTGCTTTGAGTGGTTTAAAAAATTCAAAAGTGGCGATTTTTACGTGAGAAACGAAAAACGTCGAAGACCACCGAAAAAGTTTGAAGACAGCGAATTGCAAGCATTGTTGGATGAGGATGACGCTCAAACGAAACAACAACTCGCGGATCAATTAAATGTGACACAAGAAGCCGTCTCCATACGTTTGAAAGCTATGGGAAAGATCCAGAAGATGGGAAAATGGGTTCCACATGAACTGAATGAAAGACAGCAGGAAAACCGAAAAACCACTTGCGAAATGCTGCTCGCCAGGTACAAAAGAAAGTCATTTCTCCATCGAATTGTGACTGGCGATGAAAAGTGAATATATTTTGATAATCCTAAGCGTAAAAGATCATGGGTAACTCCAAGCGAACCAGCGACATCGACTGCAAAGCCAAATCGCTATGGACGGAAGACAATGCTCTGTGTTTGGTGGGATCAGAAGGGTGTGATCTATTATGAGCTGCTAAAACCTGGCGAAACCGTTAATACTGAACGCTACCGACAACAAATGATCGATTTGAATCATGCTTTGCGTGAAAAACGACCAGAATATCAAAAAAGGCAACACAAAGTGATTTTGCTTCATGATAATGCACCATCACACACAGCAAAACTGGTCAAGGAAACGATTGAGGCGTTTAGTTGGGAAATACTTTCGCATGCGGCTTACTCACCAGACTTGGCTCCGTCCGATTACTACTTATTTGCATCGATGGGACACGCACTTGCTGAACAGCGCTTTACTTCTTACGAAAATGTACGAAAATGGCTCGATGACTGGTTTGCCTCAAAAGAGCAACAGTTTTTTTGTCGTGGCATCCACAAATTGTCAGACAGGTGGGAAAAATGTATAGCTAGCGATGGGCAATACTTCGAATAAAATATTTTTTATTATTTTCATACAATAAACGTGTATTTTTTATACAAAAATTCCGGTTTCATATTTATAGACCAGGTATATAGTGACAGGATGTTTTTGGACACCTGTCACAAATTCGGACAGAACGGGGCTGACACGGATGGTGACCTCCTCTTTCAGCCGAGAGGCGATCCAACAGGGCATTTATAAGGTGTACGGTCACACCAGATTTATTTCGTTTGGTTATCGTTTTTTTATATTATTACTCCTGAGCGTGCGGTGACCTGGCTGCTGCATTCCGAGCAGTAACGTGGAACGCCGCGGAGCGATTATGAAAGAGGACTGCCTGATCGACTGGAAGGTTTCTAGTCTCCGGATTCAAATAGCAGAACTGGGAGGTCCCAGCCTTAATAATGATGTCAGTGCTCGCGTCGGGAGGAACACGCCTGGGACCATCCCAGCATCATCGCATGGGGACTGGAAGTTGCAACCATCCTCAGCAGCATTCGATTCTCTCTACGCTGCCGAGTCTATCTTACTTCACTTGAGTCACTTGAGTCATCTTACGGTCCTCACAGGTAATGTAGGTGCAAGTACCACTTAGGCTTTTTTAATTTTACTGGTAAACGAGATTTCGGGGGTGGGAGTTGTTCGGCTCAAACGGCAAGAGTCGAAGTCGTATCGGGGACTCTTCCGTAGCATACCGAAGGACTAGGACGTTATCACCGTGTCTGCTTCTGTGTCCGTCTGACGAGAACAGACACCTACCCACCGTGATTCTGGACTACTACGTGGAGATGGCTGTAATTGTCTTGCGTATGATGTGATGGTTAGTAGTAATCAAGTGTCGTAATTTGTCCAATAGTTTCTGTGACATATTTTTGGAAGAATGGAGATGACGGCCATTCAGCACGTTGCAAATTGTCGCTTCACGCCCGTACTTTTGAGAGTGGTGACTTGGCTATCTATTAACCTTACAAAACTGATTATTTTGCTCCCGCTTTTCTGATATCGTATTTGAAACTTTCTGCGAGACACCTCTGACCGATCCCTCCTCTCTACTATTCACCAAGGATGCAGCGATACCAAGCCGGCCCCGTGTTTTTTGCGCGCAAATAAAATTTGTTCCGTGAAATAATTTATTTCACGGTACTGGCGCCCAGCCCGCGAGTACACGAGGTTTTGTGACCATCCGCGAGGACTGGGGGTATTGGAGTTGAGAACTACGGTTATAATGTATTGGGTCTGGGAAAAAGTTCGTGGCGTTTTTTTTAGTAAAATTCAAATGGTCTTCTTATAGTGTGAAAATGAATTTATTTAAACCGAATATGCTTCATTGTTATCGACAATGTTTCGCCATTTTTCGGGTAGAGCCATGATGCCATCGGTGAACAACTTCTGTGGTTTCTGGTTGAAAAAGTGAATCAAGTGGTTTTCACAGGCTTCTTTTGAAAGCAGCTTAATTCCATTGAGAGTCCACGATCTTTAACGCTTTCGATTGTCGTACGTGATCCATGTTTAATCACCGATTATGACACGTTTCAGAAATGGCCCGATTTCATTGCGTTTCAGCAGCGCATTGCAGATGTTAATTCGGTCTATCATGTTTTTCGCGCTCAACTCATGAGGAACCCATTGAGGTTCTTTTTGTAGCCAGCTTTGTGGAAATGGTTCAAAACAGTTTTGTGGTCAATGCCTAGCTCCATACCAATTTCGACACTGCTGATATGCTGATTTTGCTGGACTTTTTCAAGAATTTCATCAGCTTTTTCTGTGATTGGACGACTAGAGCGTGACTCATCTTTCACATCAAAATTACCAAAACGAAAGCGAGCGAACCATTTCCGCGTAGCAGATTTTGTTAAAGTACCTTTACCGTACACAGCACAATTTTTTTCACAAGCCTGCGCAGCGTTCTTCTCTTTGTCGTAATAATATTGCAAAATATAGAGCAATTTTTCATTACTTTTCTCCATTTTCAAATGCAAACAACTTTCCAACCACAGCACCAATTTCGATGTTTATACACTCAAAGTAACGCTCAAAGTATCACCTTTCCAACGAGCGTTTCGTGGTATCGCTGTGATCTGTTTCCTGACTTATTAGCAATTGATGCCATCTATCGGGAAAAACGCCACGAACTTTTTCCCAGACCCAATATATTGTGATAAAATATGTTACAGCAAGTCAAGTCCCTCGCTGAGTAGCTCGAGGCCACCCCTCACCTGCAATAAAAAAGTAACGTATTAGCCCCATTCTATCGTATTTTTATTATTATTTATATTTTAGTTAATAAGACTAGCATTACAAACCCGTACTCTACCACCAACCCCTCGAAGCTGCCCCTATCCAAGAGCGAATGCAGCCTCCGAAGATGATCCCCAGCAACTAACACACCACTAGGACCACCACCGTCACCCAGGACGCTGCAGAGTCAACCCGGAAAGCCTGTATTCAGGGAGTGTCTGCGAACGACCAGGCCGATGAAAAGGCACAGCAACTCCTATAATGACATACCCGGTGTAGTTACCCAGTAAAAACACAACACACCTCCCAATTCAAAATGCTGACATCACTATCAACAGAAACTGTCAATACTCAGCCTGGAAGCTAGAACACTTTTGCCTCTAACCATGGTCCTTTTGCACGATGCACCCACGCTGAGAAAATTGGTATGTCGCACCAACTATCTGTCAGTACACGCTGAATGCGGCCATCTTCTTTCGAGCGGCACGCCACCACATCCGTCGCTAACAGCACATCGAGCTAGATCGATGCCCGTACCGCCACACTTCGTACTCCCGACCTCTCCAAATCGGTATTGCTACCCCGCCACACTCCGCACTCTCGCCGTCTCCAAACCCACACCGCTACCCCGCCATACTCCGCATTCTGCAATCACTGAACCGGTACTGCTACTCCGCCACACCTGCATTCTCGCTGCCCGTCCAATACACCGGCAGCTGCGCCGCTACCCAGGCCCCATATCACGAAGACAATCCATCGCTTGCCTGGTACACCGATACTGCAGAGCGACGACCTCGCTATACACTCCGCACTTCTCGCACACAACGCTCCACGCTACACAGATGCCACCGCTCGCATCACATCAAGCCAGGCAGCGAGTTAGACACGACGTGCCACGGAAACGTAGCCACATAAGCCATTACTTGAGCTACCAACTATTATAGTGGAATCGAATCCGAAAATTTCAAGGAATAAAGCGAGACGGATTACGGAGTTTGATCTACAAGAATAGAGGAGAGGTCGAGCGAGTGAATAGAGTATGATTGCTTCCCATTAAATCCCTACCTGAGCCCCCATATAGCACGTATAGAAGAGTCGTGTGAATTTTAAGTGTACGACCGCGCGGTGCATCAATCCGCCATTATAGAAGCCTCGTGGCCCGCGTTATTATAGTTGAAACGGTTAGTAGTATTCAAAGCAGCCTCGCGGATAAAATTGTAGAGTCGTTTGGAGGGAAACTCTAGTGTTTAATTATAGAATTTTTTTACATATCACCTCCCCCTCCCCATTAGCCCCCTTCCATTGAACGCCGAACTAAGTAATTCCCTTGCGTATACGGTATTAACAACGAGTTCTCGAGAAGCCGTCATTGAACCTAAAATACGCGTGCTGTTAAATTTACGAGAAATTTCCTTATACCGAGGTAATTACTAAGAAGTCGTCGAGTTCGGAAATCCACACCCGCGAGCCACTTCTTTGTGTCACCCTGCCAGCTAAGCCCCTCCTCTCCTACCCGATATTATCTAGTACAGAGTATTTTACGGTTACAGTGCTACGCCATTACATAGCTGGCGCCAAAAAACACCAATTCGTAATAATAATTCAAGCATTATCTTGACTGCTACTTGAGCCATTATTTTGTGTTATTAATTTGAGATTACTTTGCGTTATTATTTGCGTTTTCATTTTGTGCTATTCCGTTGAGATTATTCTGCGTTATAATTGAGTTATTTTCTTATATTACTATTAAAGCTATTATTATTTGAGTTTTATTTTATGTGTTTCCGTGAACTTTATTGTTGCGATATTTTTCGAGCATTATTTTGCGTTTTACTGGATCCTTATTTTTGCGCCCTCACTAGAGTATATTATATTGCGATCGTTCTAGTTATTATTCTGAGATCATTCTTTTGAAAGTATTACTCCGTGATCCCCTTAAGTTTACTTTGCGTTGTTAATCGAGTTTTCAATTTGCATTGTTAGTTGAAAAATAACGAACATTGATTCCCCCCTTGAGTGTTAATTTTGAGTAGCCCCCCCCCCCCCCCCCCCCCCCCCCCCACCCCCCTTTTTACTTTTGGTTCCTTTTTTTCTCAATAGAGTATACCGAGTCACCCCAATTTCATATTTGTTCTCTTTTCATTGTTTCGAGTTTTCTTAGTATTTCTATCATTATTATCCCTGCTTTTGTATTTATATTATTTCGATAACGAGCTATAAAAATCCGTCTCCGTTTTATGGTTGCTTTATGTGGGATCTAGAATAATCAGTTTATCGCTATTTATTATTTTACTACCTCTTTATTTTTTTCGTACATCGAGTCCAAGATTAACATGTAGAATTTATTGGAATAATTATTTTCTTAAATTTAAGTATTGGTGTTTAATTATTTTTGTTGACCCTTCCCTCCTTTAATAGCGATAATTGGTAACAATATATATAATATATATTGAATTTATTTATATATTTATCGCACGCACACAGATACCGATGAAGCGCGTCGCCCTTACCGATGATAACGGTAAGACGGGAACTCGAGTATCGTTACTCGATCGAGAGAAGCGCGACAGTTATTAACGCGCCACCTGAAGCAAGAAGGGAATTTGAGGACTAGACGTTAAACAGCGGCAGTCACCTTGAAAAGTGAAAGGAGTCCCTTTCTCTTTTGCTTGAAGATTCATATTTTGCAAGCATTACAGTCCACTGCACTTGAGAATTCCACAACATATATATATTGTTGAATTGCCGGGTGCAGTGGTCTATAACCGATGTGAGAGCATGCCGACATTCGCTTACCGTGAGCAGTTCCGGCATGCACGGCAGAATAAATGATAATTCTCAACCACCATATATATATAGAATGTTCGGACGATGGTCTTGAGGCTGAGCTCTTCTAATCTCGGGGTGTTCGATTAATAAAAAATAAATGTAATGTTCACCTTGTAACCAATCGGTCAGTAAGCAACTCGTCCGATATATAGGTAGGACAATTTACTAGCTCTCTCAACCTCTGTATACTCAACGGCCAAGCGCGTAGAATGTTTCGCTAGACGTTACGTATCTTTAGAAGGATCAATGGCGCGACATCTAGATATTTGCACTGTGCGCATCCCAAGCGTAACTGTGAGCGAGGTGTGAGGTTACAACGCAGCGCACCACTCCCCCTGTCACCGTCGCGAGATACACTTACTCCTAATAATTATCATCGAGTTTATTTTCACAAAGTATCCCGCATGTGTGTGTGTCAATATAATCGGCTAACACAAATACAACCGACAAAAATAAGGGATTCAGTGGCTGGGTTTTTATATAAATAGCAAAATAAAAATGAAATTTCTTCCATAAATCTAAAGTACTATGTCCATGAGATTAAGATACTGATTCAATGAGTGGAGATTGAATACGAATTGAGTTGAGCGAGAGAGCTCAAATATTGCATTACTTTGGGACCATACTGGGCTACGCACTCGGGAGCCGAAGCGTTTCCTAGTCATTGACAACGAGAACATACCGGATCGTTAGTCTTACGCTTGCGGCATTACGCATCAATCGCGCATTACATGCTATGAATAAAATAATGTATCTTGTATTCTTGTAAAGGATGTTATGCGTGTTTATGTTAATGCGATGGTAGCAAATATTGGAGTATGTGCAGCACTGAATAGATTTCAGAATTGTGCATAGTGTTCACATGAATGGTAAGCTATGTTTGCCGCTCTACTAATGTTTCCTCGGATTAGGATTATTTAAGACTTGTCGAAACAAAACAAAGAAGTATAATTCTAAATTGATATCGTTGAGATTAGTCCCTAAGTCGTTTATGTCACATTCGTGGTGTTTGGTTCCTACCTCACTAGGCAGGTATTGTCCATACGTATTAGAGCAAAGCTCATGCATCGGTGAATAAAGTTTCAGCTCGAAGTACTTCGTGTGTCCGAATTCATAATCGATGTAATAGGTGCGCAACTAAGTTCCCGCTGTTTTTTTTAAATGATAATACCACTTTATTGTGAAAAAATGTTTACAAATGAGTCATTCAAAATATTGCCCATCGCTAGCGACTACTTTTTCCCATCTTTCTGGCAGAGCTCGAATACCGTCACGGTAGAAGTGTTCGTCTTTTGAGGCTATCCACGAATCAAGCCATTTTGAGATGTCTTCATATGAGCTGAACTGCTGATTAGCCAGACCATGTGCCATCAAACGGAACAAGTAATAATCGGATGGCGCAATATCTGGGAAATATGGCGGGTGGGGTAGGACTTCCCATTTGAGCGTTTCTAAGTAGGTTTTAACGGGTTTGGCAACGTGAGGCCGAGCGTTGTCATGCTGTAGAATCACTTTTTCGTGCTTCTGCTCGTATTGTGGCCGCTTTTTGCGCAGTGCTCGGCTCAATCGCATCAATTGAGTTCGATACCGTTCCCCAGTGATGGTTTCGTTCGGTTTCAACAGCTCACAATAAATAACACCGCCCTGGTCCCACCAAATACACAGCAAAATCTTCGCATCGTGAATACTCGGCCGAGCCGATGACGTAGAAGCATGACCGGGCAGTCCCCATGGTTTTTTTCTCTTTGGGTTGCTGTAATGAATCCATTTTTCATCATCCGTAACGATGCGATGAAGAAAACCCTTCTTCCTTTGCCGCTGGAGCAGTTGTTCACAGGCGAAAAAAGGACGCTCAACGTCTCTTCGCTTCAAATCATAAGGAAGCCAAGTTCCTTGTTTTTAAATCATTCCCAACGCATGCAATCGCTTGAAAATGGCTTGGCGGGTAACTTCTAATGCTGAAGCAAGCTCTTCTTACGTTTGGCACGGATCCTCATCGAGCAACGCCTCCAATTCACCGTCTTCGAAGATTTTTGGCCTTCCTTCATGAGAACGGTTGTCAACAATAAAATCACCGTCTTTGAAGTGACGGAACCAATCACGGCATTTTATTTCACTTAGAGCAGCATCTCCGTAAACTTTTTGGAGTTCTCGATGCGCTTCAGCCACCGTTTTCTTAGAATGAAAGAAGAAAAGCAACACTTCCCGCAAATGACGATTATTTGGCACAAAATCAGACATTTTCACACAACGAAAAGTATATGACGCAAAAACAAAATCACTAATGTGTGAGAGCGGTTTGTTTACCATATGTCTAAGCTTGGTTCATGACGTTTTGGTTATGTCCCAATCGACCAGCACTTACTACTGGAGCCATCTCTTGAAAAACAGCGGGAACTTAGTTGCGCACCTAATAAATTGTCCAATAAACATCAAGATTAATAAAAAGAGAATGAAATGTGTTACAATTGAATTTCTAATAGTAAATATATCGGTATATAGAAAGGAATTAATAATAGAATAGCATTTATTTATTAAAACTTGTTTATTGAATAAAAAAAGGGTGCGTCGAATGCCACGCGCTAGAAATGAAACTTCTTAGGTTAGAGATGAAGTTCATTTTATGCATTGCTTGTTATATTTGTTGCCGATTATTGTTTATTTTTAGGATTAGGATATGGTTATATGGGATTCAATTAATGAAAATCGCTCTTGATTATATTCAATATTTTTAAATTTTATTACTTCATTTCCGTTAAATCAGAATCAAATAGAAATAATGGGTTTATGATAGCTGAAGTAAGATACAAATAATTTCGACTGTAAATTTTGTAAATAACGAGAGAATACTGCGTTGATGGTAGTGCCTGATCTGGTTGTAGACTGAGTTCTGTCAGTGTTCAATTGTCAGTTGAATTTGTCATCCAAAAATTTTATCAAAGGTTCAGCTTTCTCATCCACGGAATTTAAGACCGACTGGTTGTATCGATTCACGGAATCATTAGTGAGAAACAGCCGAATCCCATCGGAGCAAAGACTGTTTGCTTCTTCTACGTTTAAAATTTTGTGTAGGCACGGGTAGGTCTATTTCCAGATGTTGATGGCTCCACTGTATCAGGTTCATTCCGTTAATCTCTCATACCATGTGTATTTTCACTTGTAGACACTACTCCTGAGTCAGTGGCATTTAAATTCTCTATATCACTTACTGTATCTTCACCCATCGATGCATCCAGTATATTTTAAGTCGATGGGAGGTTATGTTGTCCACCGTTTTCTTTTAACGCCTTCCGCCTGGCTCGACACTCTCTGTCTCTTTCTGCACGAGTTTTTGGCGCTTTTTTGAGTGGTTTATTTGCTTTTTGTCATTGCCTAAAAGCTCGCATTTTTTCCGCACTTGTCTTTTTCTTCATTTCACTTATTCTTTATTTCACTTATCTCAAAACGGCAATTATTAACTGATGAATGTGTGTCTGCCGTATGCAAAGAAGAGAGTAGAAATGATTCTCTCTCTCTTTTTACGCAACCGCTAGATGGGGTCGGAGAAAGGAGACTCATGGCACGTATACACACGCTACACACTGTGCATGTGCGTAGAGTATGTATGACGAAGTGGGAGAGTCGCTTCTACTATCTCTGTCGAGAGAGGGTAAAAGCAACGCTCCCACTCTTCCCTCTCAGCTGCCTGCTAGAGGGGAAGGGCTTCCCCTCACGGAGTCACTCATTTTCATCGTCCGGTTCGAATGAATTTACTGCCCTACCGCGCCTAAAGAAGTTTCACTTCAAAAAAGTATGTTACAATATATTATATTATATGGTTGAATGAAACAATTTCTAAGTAGTTTAACATTTTTGGTAGCGCAATTAAATTGTGCAGTTGCATTATGCGGACGATGTGTCCCTTGAGTTCATCTAATCTAATCTCGAGTAATCTGTTCAATTACTACTGCGAGCTCTTTGATTGATTTAAGAAGTATTGTTTAGACAAAAATTCCTTACTAGGAAATTAATCATACAAAAATTATGAATCTTCTAATTCTCTTTCTACAGTTATCTGGAGAATTATGAATTTTCTAATTGTTACTATGTATTAACCATGTGACAAATAATTCGCATAAGATCTCTTTCTACTGTTATATGTTTGAGAATATTCGGACAACGGTATACCCCTTGAACTTCAACTATGTAATCTCTGGAAGGTGTTATATTACTACTGCGGGACGATCAAGTAAGTGCAACGAATTGAAAAGAATTATACTCGTATATCGAAAAATGTTCTCATAAGATTTTTGTCTACTGTTATCTGTTTGGAAATATTCGGACAACAGTGTATCCCTTGAAGTTGAACTAATCTAATCTTGGGGGTGTCATAATTAATACTGCGAAGCTCTCGAGTAAACGAGAGCCGAATACTTTCTCAAGATATTCCTTTGCGTAACAAAAGATGTGCGAAACGCTTTTTGCGGGTTATCATTCGGAATCAAAAGAGCGCATACTAGTGCGTGGTTGTCAATCACTTCTTATATGAAGCATTTGAATTTTATGAAGCATTAACTATCTAGTAAGGATTTTTTTTCACTCAAATAATATTTTTTCATTCAAACCATTAATCATGAAGAACAGAGAGTACTCGTATGTACCTACAATAAAAATTCACACTGGGTATGGTAATCTCTAAGTGTAGTTAATGCTATGTCAGGAATACATTCAGTACTAGCATTCGGGAGGTCTTCGCAAGTTATTGTCTGTCTGTAAAGCAGCACAGTATGGTGTCCAGCACATGCGTGTATCAGCGGTGCTTTAGAGGTGGTGATTGTTTTCACGCAATTTTTCCAGGGACAGACAGCCCAAGTCTTAGAGATTGTGCATGTCTGGCAAAATTGTCTCCAACCATCACTTCTTCTCCCTACCCTTGATATGCACTGTGTATACTTTTCGTAAGAGATTATAAAGAGTTTCGCTGACTTCCTAATACGGTATATCGCCACTGTTCCAGGAGATGCCGTGACAGTCCACTTTCAGTCACTGATTCTCACTCCGGTACTTCGCAGGTAGATAACTCCATCTATAAGGCGATTCAAACAGGTGAACCGGCGGCACGGCGGATCTCTGAGAGCATCTACTACCACCTCCTTCAATACAAAGTCGATATAGGGTCTCTTGAAAAACTACACGTCCACGATTTTCCATCTTCGTAATAACTGATATTCGCGGCTGCCATCTTAGCTCGTATATACCAATACTAATCTCTTACCCCCACGACTACTGCGGATGTTTGAAAGCAACTAATCGGCGTTCTGATCTAAAAATATCAACTAATCAGAGACAGAAACAATGTCTGCTGCTGTTTTAAATAGGAGTCTTGCTGGGCAGAGAAACTCATTATTGTTTTATCAGTTATACCGTCCGGTGAATATAATTTTTGCTAAAGTGAAGTGTTGTATTATAACGAAAAGTCAAGATGGATGCCTGCGATTGTAAAGCGGTCATGACGACTTCCGAGGAACTGTTGGTGCTTTTGCAAAATGGAAACTCTGATGAAATCTATGTAGGGATGAATCGTCTCACGAAAGTTATTAAACCATTCATGTTGTTTACAGCTACCGCAAGTGCTTCTGGAAAACAAAAGTACACGATTTTTGGTACATGATCGGGTTTTTAAAGGGTGTTAAAATGAAGCTATGACATTTACTGAAATATGTTAAGGGTGAGCGAAACGTTGACTTACTCATTGATCGTGTAAGATGGTCGGACCTGATGTCAGTGTTCAAGACTCGTTTTAAGACGGGCGTGATTACAAACTTGAAACACGGGGACGTGAATTTATTTATGAAAGACTGCATGGACTTCTTTCAATCACAAATCCAAAGTCTACTGAAGAGTTAGAGAAATGCACTGAAAGTTTACACTGTACTTACAGCTAAATTCATCGTTACAAAAAAAGATGAAGAAATGTTGGTCATGAAGCGTTTCAACACGAAGGCTAAACTTATTTACCCGACGACTGGTTAGGCTTCATGTTGATAAACAACAGGATTCGGGATGGTCACTGCGTTGCATTATTAGTTTGATGATGAACATCAGAAAGTTCAATTCAATGCGCCATGCATTGACGCAGAGCACCAGGCTCTTACGTGAACCTACCGGAACAGCTGAGAATCAAACATGCATGCATCAACGTGAAAAACGAAGACAACATGTGTTGCAAGTAGGCTATACTGTCTGCATTACATCTTGCGCACAATTCGGATCATGATACATGCGACGTAATTGAATTTTGATGGGATGGAATTTCCAGTGATGCCGAGACAAATCTCAAAGTTTGAGAAACAAAATGAGATATCGATCGACATGTACATTCTGAAGAAGCGAGAGGGGAAGTTTAAGATTACATCCCTTCACGTAACGTCCTCAAAAAACCTCAATACGTAAAGCCTTTTTCTTGTAAAAGATCACTACATCGATCAGGATGAGGAGGAGAGTGATAGTAGTGAAATCTACAAGTTACCGCGGTTCCATTACGTCTGGATAAAATACTTGTCTCGATTGGCCTCATTACAACTATCAAAGCGAGACCACGAGCATTATATCCGCGATCGTTGCCTCTACTACTTCCGCGACGAAGCCAAGTTGGCTGCATATGTGAATGATTGTGAGAGTATCAACAAGTGCAAGGTTAATTAATATGCCAACATTGAGAAAGAAGATTCTACGCTTCAAGCATCACTGCTACAAAGAAAGAGTTCCATTCGTTGTACATGCCGACTATGATTGCCTGCTGGAAATATATCATTCGGCATGGGATACTACTTGAAGTATAGTGACACCTCGATACCAATGTATCGCAGCTACAAAGACACGAAGCCTACATAATGGTTTGGTCAGAAGTAAAAACAGCTGGCGAAAGATCTCGAAGGGATACACATGAATCCTAAACCCACGATAAGATTGTCATTGCAGCAGGAGCGGCAACTCCGCGTATCAACCACATGTAACATCCGTGAGAATCCTATGACTGCCAATGACAGAGTGAGGCATCATTGCCATCTGACGGGACAGTAAGTATCTTATTTTTATAACCATTGAAGTTTTAGCAATGCAAAATAGATATTAATGTTCAATGTACATGTGTATTCACAGGTATAGAAGTCCAGTACACAGCAAGTGCAAAATGAATTATCAGGACTCACAAATAATGCCGGTTGTTTTCCGCAATCTCACTGGATACTATGCGCACTTCATTATAAGGGAAGTAGCCACACCCGTCAAGGGTTGAACCAACATACTGCCTCACATGAAAGAACAATACATCTCGTTCATAACGTACATTGACGGATACGATGTGAACTTCCGATTCATCGACTCATTCCGATTTATGGTTTCATCGTTGGAAAAACTAGTTTCGTACTTGGCTGAGCTGAAGATCGTAAAAATCGAGTACCCACATCTTGCCGACGACAAGTATGATCCACTCACGAGGAAAAGTGTATTGCGACTGCCATCGGTCACGCAACCGATAGACGGTTACCCAGTGTATGAGACAGGCATCACACACCAACAGAGATAGATAAAATAGCTGAGGCAGCTGCCGAAATCAAAGTAATGCGACAACTTTTTTTGTCAAAACCGAATGCTCTAGAAAGGCGAGACGGTATGTCAAAGCCTAAAGGCGGCAGTTTTTCATAAAGTCGAGAAAATCGAAACGAGAACGCCAGAATGCGAAGACAACAAAGAAATGTGCAAGATAAGCAAACGCCGGGTAATGGGAGTAACAGCGAAGGAAGGAGAAGAAACTAGTATAAGTAAGCGGGGACAGGGCAGCTTGAGATAGTCTCCTTGAATCCGTCACCTATGCCAAGCCGCTGTCGAAATGTTAAAAATTGTACGTATAATTGAACATTTTGTAAAGAACTATGAATTTCACGAATTGGAAGCGTGCGATCACGAAAAATGTTACGAAGTACTACAATTTTTGTGAACGATAAGAATTTTTGCGAATTCTTGGAAGTGTTGCGAAATATTCGCAAATTAGAAAATGATCAGAAATTATTGTGAACGATTAATGGCCCAGAAGATTATTAAAACCATAAGACAATAAGTCTCGAAGCGCACCGTGTCGTAGTCATCTGCCGTAACACAGAGCAGCGTAGTCTACGACCAAAACTACTGCATTGAAAACACCGTCAGGCGTACGCGAGACAAGGACGTAGAATGCTGTGCGCCGCGAGAGAAGACTCGACGTTCACAGCGAAATCGATTTCAGCAAAGAAATCTTTCTAACTATTGTTGTATAAGGTGGAAACAAAGAAGAAATGTATACAGGAAGAAGTGCGGCATTGTGCATCTCCTGGTACCATCTAAAATCTAATTCTCACATGCAAAGCCGAGAAAACGGCGATCTAAGAATTCGGATTAGCGAGCGGCGTGACCTGGCTATGTGGAGGGTTCGCGGTTGAGCGGAAACTGCCGAAATGGCAGGTAAGCGAGCCACAATCGGTTGATATAGATCGGACGGTAGAAGAGGGGAAAAAGCGTATAAGCGAGCTAAGATCTCTGCGCTTTTTATACAATAATAAAGGCATGGAAGACCCTGGAACAAAACTTGTAAAACGATTTATGAATATCACAAGAAATTGTTCGTGATCCATCTACCTGAATCAACAAATTATCACGTGTTTATGAATAAACCCTCCTTTTATTCCCCACAGAGAGCCTCATTTAATTTCCTCACTGTTCAAGTCCGAATTCTAGATCTCTAGAAAAATAAAATGAATGCTAACGAATTAATACCATCACTGTATTTCCCTACGAATACGTCGACTCCATGACGAAACTGGAAAAAACGGATCTCCCAGCAAAACATGATTTCTACAGTACCCTGTATGATAGCCACAACTCGGACGATGACTACGAGCACGATCAGAGAGTGTGGCAAGAGTTTGGTATCGGTGATTTAGGTGGGTGCTCGTACTTGTATGTGAAAATCATTGTCCTCCTCTTAGTTGGCGTGTTTGAGAATTTCGTGAAACTACTACACAGCACCAGGTTTCACGTAAGATGTTATGCTTAAGTATACGAATATTGAGATGGAGCTTCTCACGGAATTTAATATGCACTGCGACAGGATGTGTTTGCCCCTATCACCAATTAGGACAGAGGGTTGGCTGACACGTGTGGTGACGTCCTCGTTCGGCCGAGAATCCTCCCCGAGGCGATCCAACAGGGCATACCGTACACAGAATTGATTTCTTTTTTTTATATGTTACTCCCGAGCGTGCATCGACCTTATCGCCGCATCCTGAGACGATATGGGAACCAACGAAGCCACGACAGAAGGGAACTTCCTTATCGACCGGAGGGAAGATCTCGAGCCTCCGGATCTAAATCGCCGAGCTGGGAGGCCCTAGCCGTAACAATAACGTCAACGCTTTCGCTGGGAGGGACACGCCTGAGACCTTCCCAGCATCATCTCATGGTGACCGGAAACTTCAACCATCCTCGACAGCATTCGATCGTCTCTACGCTGCCGAGTCTATTTTGCGGCAGGCTGCTGCCATATCCGAAGGACGTAGGCACCCGCTGGTGCCGTTGACGGTCTTCAATTTGAAATTATGCGCAAGTACCACGCGGTTCTTAAAATTATACTGGTCATCAATATCTAGAGAGTTGGAGTTGATCGGCTCAAACGGCAAGAGTCAACGTATTGTCGGGGACTCTTGCGTAGCATACCGAAGGAACAAGACGTTACCACCATGTCCGCTTTCGTGTCTGTCCGACGAGAACCGACACCTGCCCACCGCGATTCTGGACCGCTGCAAGACTTTTTCTTAAGAGGTTCCCGTTACTGTAAACTTTCGGTAAGGCCGTCGTTCGTCTCTGGTTTGAGTGTGGGAGTTAGCTCCATTATTTTTTATGAGAAAACCCGAGCGATATTGTCGTAACGGCACGCTATCGCGTCGGGAATTTGACGTCTTTCCTTGTAGTGGTCAAACAGCTACCGCTCGTTATTCAAATTCTACAATCAATTCGCTTCACGAGAACTCAAGGATCACCGAAGGGGATCCACTTCTTTTTTCTTTTTTTAAATATTTTATTCTTGTAAATTTGAACGCATTAGAGTTCAAGTATGTCGTGTGAGTATGCCGTATAACGAGATTGATATTGGGTGTCAGAGACGCGCAACTTTGACTTTGAGAGAACCGTTTGGAGAGTAGCGTTTCCAATTGAATTATCGAGTATCTCTTGTAGCCGTTTACATAAATTAATGTAATCTCCCGGGACGAGTCTGAGAGTGTGTAGATCTGTCCTGAGCGACCTAGTCTCGTTCTTTCGTTTTGTTATTCCTTTGATTGCGTTTGACCTACTTTCTTCGCTATTTAATTTTCCATGACCTGCGTTACTTTTTGACTTTTGTTTTAATTATTGACAATTTGTTGTGAAAATTCTTTTCGCCAATCTGATTAATAGGTTTTCTGTTCTGATTTAATTGTGCTTGTTACGTCCCAATTTATTTTATTCTCCGGACCAGGCAGATCCCGTAGCGCGAGTGGATGTGTGTGTGTGTGTGGAGATTGATGTTACTGTCTGGCGTCTGATGAGCCTGGTAAATATAAGTGCGTGTGGTAATATATCCAATATACTCTGTGACCTATTTCTGGAGGAACTGAGACGACGGGAACTCAGCACGTTGCAAGCGTTAATAAAATTGATTATTTTGTTGCCGCTTCTCAAACACCGTGTTGGAGTTCACTGCGAGACGCCTCTGACTGATACCTCCCCTCCACCATTCACCAAGGCTGCAGTAAAGCCGAGCCGGCATCGCGTGCAAATAAAATTCGTTCCGTGAAATAAATTATTCCACGGGACTGACGCCCACCACGCGGGGTGTTTGTGTTAGGAATTACGGTTATAGCACATTGTTCGTTAAGCTAGGCGTGAGAGGTGGTGTGAGTCAGTGCTGGAATCGTTATGCTCGTTCTAACAACAAGTATATGAGTGATTACGGTCTTCATAAGGAGACCTAGTACTTCCCTTACGGCAGCTTCATGAGGGTCGAAAGTCCCGAAAATATTTACTCCAGCAAGTTTCCGGACGATTCATCTGAGGGTTACATTTTCGAAGTCGAACTGGATTACCCTTAGAGCTACCACGCTACATATGAAGACCGCCCACTGTGTCTAAAATACAAGAGTGCAACTGACTTGACGCAAACCAAGCTCATAACAACACTGGACTCCAGAAATACTACATTCTGTACTATAGAAATCAGAAACAGGTTCTCAGGTATGAATCAGAGCTCAAACATATTCTTCGGGTTTTGAAGTTTAATCAAAGACCGTAGTTGAAATCGAATATCGATCTCATCAGCAATATGAGGAAGCGGGCAAAAAAACCAGTTCCAAAATAATGTATTCCAATTTATGAATAACACCATATTTGAAGTCAAACCCGTGACGCACTGAGAAGGACGTTATGGAGCTGTGGCACTAATCGCAAAGCCAAACTTTTATAGCTGCTCCATCGTTGAGGAGAACCTCGTAGCTGTACAGTTCACAAAAACCGAGGTCTACCTTAATATATCGATCTACGTAGGCCTCTGTGATTTGGACTTGTCAAGAACTCTGGTTTACAACTTCCACTGCGACTATATGAAGACACAGTTTGGCAATGATCACTGCAAACTCCCGTACACAGACACCGACAGTCTGCTGTACGAAATTCGGCGTCATGACATTTATGCTGTCATGAAGCATGATATTGGCAAGCTCGATACTTCGGAGTATCCGATTGAAAATCAGTTTGTTATGCATGGAGTCAACAAACAAGTTGTTTGCGCAGTAAAATGTATAGTGTGCATGTCGCGGACCAAGGCCGTATCAAGAAGGTGAATGGTGTAAAGACGGTAGTGGTGCAAGCAACCATCAAATTTGACGACTTAATGTAATGCTTGCGGCATAAATCGACACAGAGCAGAGAGCAGCGCGTCATTTGATCTCGGTTATACAAATTGTATACTGAGAAACAAGTGAAGCTACTCAGTCCTTCCGATGACAAACGATATCTGCTACCCGACAATACAAATACACTACCTTAGGGATATTGCATGATACCACCGAATATATCTCGACCTCCACTAATCGTGTCGGATTAGGTAGGAATCCGGACAACCAGTCATAGAGCTGCCCTCGCCGACCAATCAAAATGCCTGGTTCGGCCGACCAATCCGAAAGCTCAGATCCCTCCTACCCAATCACGCTGACGGAGGGGATAGCTACTATATCAGCTGCCGAACCGCTGCCATTCACATCAGATATCCACGATGGACATTAAAATCGTCAATAAGATCATTCGTCTTGGAGGCTTTTCTGCAGACGATGAAACTCAAAGAGTTGAAGGTCAACCAGATCTACAAAGTCATGACGAAATTCGGACTGAAAGCCATTGCCATTCTGGATAACACTGCCAAGTCTTTATGCCGAAACGCATCGCGGCTGCATTTGCATATTCCTAAAGTACCTGGGTGGTGAACTTATCAAGAACATAATCAAATCCAACGTTATATAATGTTTAACGCTTGCTTATCAGTACTTTAATTGTTTGAGTCATACATCTTTCCTCACGTACGATTTACTTAAAACTTTCAAGACATGGGTCGCCGTTTACGAATCTGAACTCGAAATTTGGTAATTCAGAATGGCGGATCAACTCGCTGATTACGAATCAGGAGTTGAAACTTAAATTTCAAAATGGCGATCCAAGATAGCGGACTAAAATTGCAAAAAAAATTACTTTATTTCAATAAAACTTTGTATTCGTAGGTTTTTGGGGTCGCTGATTATGAATTTGAACTAAAAATTGGGAAATTCAAAATGGTGAATCTAATATGACTGATAAAAGTGCAAAAAATTACTCGATTGTGAAGCAAACTCAGTATTCGTAGATTTCTCCGATCACTGATCTCGGATGTGAGATAAATATTCAAAGACCCGAAATATCAGACTACAATGTAGAAAGAGATTTCAGTTGAAATACAACTGCAACAATCTTCCAGTCCAATAAACGTTTATGTTGTCAACTTGCTATCGCATTGTTAGTTTCGGCCAATGCTGAAATCGTTATCTATTATATAGATATTCAGTGCAACAGAATTGTCGGATGCAAATCCTTTTTCCATAAGACTCGAGCAGTGAAATTTTAGCAAATCTAATAATATGTTAAATTGTCGTTAGCCAAATTATATCCGCCTTATTGCTTTTTTAAATCTTGTCATAGTACTTGAGATAAATTTCCCAAAGATACACGATCATTTATTGGTTATTTGGCAGTTATGATAGCTGCAGAGTTCTAGACTATGTCCGCTGACCAGAACACTGTCAATGACGAAAGTATTTGCTGTGGATTGCAATAGAGCTACTTACTCGTTAAACGCTCGTCTATAGTTACGGATACTGACAAACATTTTGTATTCGAAGAGGTTTGAAGAGTTTTCGGTTCAATATTGTTAGAATTATTTGCGGCACAATAATCCTAAAAACATTAGTCACTTATTGCTTTACTTGTAACTTTCGGTCTAGGATAACTGTTTGCTATTGTTCACGTCGCAGTGTGTACCCGCCAAACATACTGACAAATACTCGGCGGCTACGTATAGCTATCGCTTCGCACGCACCACCGGTCGCGAGCATTAACGAAACGATTGGTATCACTTAGGTGGCCAGTTTACTCACTCTAGCCAAAGGCTCGACTTTTCATTGAGTCTCCGCAAACTACGTCGGAACGACTCGTAACGAGCTTCTATTTCAAGTGCTTAATTCTCCAATAGTTGTAATCGGGAATTTAAGACTCACCATTGCATCGATCGGTCGGAATGTATTATCGCTTGTGTTCTCAACATTATAGTGTACCATTAACATTTTCGGTGTTTACTTCAATTTTTCACGATGTAATGAAGGTGAATTTTATACAAATTTTCCGATAATGTCGGCCATATTTCCTTCTCCGAGTGATCCGAACCCCTCTTCGCCCACGTGTTATTCTCGTGGAATTGATCATCGATATAACTCGAAGTTTAAGTTAAAAATATTTCGTAATTGTGCTGCAGTGAGCGAAAGTGCGCACAGTGTTCGTGACCGCGTGCAAAAGTCGCTTGTGGTCTACAAAGTTATTCCTGTAGACGACTAAAAAATTATCAATTCCACTTCGCGGACTTTCAACGAGTAAAAAGGACAATATGGATCATCAGGAACATTTAACGACCAAGTCAAGCCACGTCACGGCTTTCGACGATTCTTGCCGATTCGTCAAAAGTTCGTCAACGTACTTTGCTCTCGAAAACATATCCAAAGATGTGGAGACAACAGTTCGATCTCATCTTCGATTAACTATAAACCGGTGCTCACGCAGTCGAAACCTTGTTTCTTTTTTAACAAAATCGTACATCCAAAGTGATTCAAATACCATCTCCGTGTAGTCAGAATTGTATCAATATTCAATATGGTGGACCTGGACAGCTTGGTCTACGGGTAAACCACAGAATCGAATCAATGTTGCGTCTTCTCAGCAGCCTGAAGAGGGTCGGGAAAAATAACTTCATATCAGCACTACTGCAGGGTCGACTCATCAGCTTAAAAAACATACGATCGGAGTGTTAAGTTCTCGATCGTCAGATCTACTCGGCAGCCAGTGTGGAACAGAGGAAATCCCTTGAGTATTTTAAGAAGGGATCGTACCTCAACACAGAGAATCTATACTACGAGGTGAGTGATTATATCAATACCGCGTTATTCGTATGTATCACTTCAATTAATGCAAATTCGACAGTATTAGGTAGCTGTACATTTCAGGACGGAAGTCGTGGGAACTACACTCCGTTACCTAGAATAGACATCCCAACATTCTCTTGTGAATACACAAATTGGTTCTCCTTCCGAGATATGTTACAGTCGTTGGTAATAAATAATATAGTAATTCCCCATGTACAAAAAGTGTATTACTAGATGGAAGTCAGCGGTGAAGCGAGTTCCCTCCTGAAAACTGTAACGATCTTTGAGACGAACTTTCAAATCGCTTGGGACAAACTCAAAGATCAGTACGAAAGCTCGCGAAATATAATCGCTTCGTATGTAGCTAAATTCTTCGATGTGAGCGCTGTCACAACAGAAAGCGTCAAAGAGTTAAAGTGATTACGCGATCAAACCTGCGAAGCCATCAGCTATCTAGGAAATTTGAACGTACCAAACGTAATCGTTCGCCATTGAATATAGCCTTGTAACCGAGTTATGACGATTTTGGGAACTTGAAAAAGTCCCTACGTACTCATCCCTCACCGAAAAGGTCATCGCGGATGAGAATAATTTTGCCGCGACACACTAGCTTACCAGAAGGAAGGTACAGTCTTAGGTTACTGTTTGAGATTCCTTGGTCTGATGTGTGTGTGTGCTGCAAGTTATTGAAAAAGAATGAGTTCTCACTCATGACAGTGGTGAAATAACCAGACGAACGATGCAAACAGATAAATTGGTCTATATTTCCTCTCAAACTACAAAAAAAAATGTACAAATGTGAACTGACCTTGAAGTGATTGGTGAGCCCCACATACAATTTTATTAATTATGTGTCAATAAATAAATGTGAGAGAAAGCGGGAAGAAGCCCTTGCTGCAAAGCACGCCACGAGGTGAGACACTTGAGGATGCACAAAATAAGTTTTTCTTCACTTCACTTTGATTACATTTATGTAAATTATTAAGGTGCCGGCTTAGCATTCAATTTGAGTCTAGCTGAGCACGTTTTGAGTGTGAGAATATCCGATGATAGCAGTGAAAAGTCCGAAGCTGAGAAGAGGCTGGTGTTGCGTTCATGGCGGTTTTCACGAGAGTAGCGAAAATTATCAACATGGCTGAGCTATTTGTAAGCGTCGTTGAGCAACGCTACTGCCAAGCGAGAGATAGATCGTCGTCTTTCGCTTGAGTTGAGTGTCCACGAGGTGCTACCCCCAGCTTCTCGCACGGCAGCGGAGCGTACTGACCAGTAGCATCGAGCTACGGCATGACGATTATAGGAGCTGCGCGTCAGCTGATTTCTTAACAGTTACTGTTCATAGAACCGACGCCCATCACGATCGGATGATCGAGATACATAGCCGAAAGCTGGCTCGTAAAACTCGAACGTAAATTCGTGCGTAGACCTGACTTAATCGAGCCCTACTATGACTTTATAACCGAATACCTGATCCTCAAATACATAGTGCCTACAACCTTTGATGAAAACGACGCAACGACTGCTGTATACCTACCGAATTATCCCGTCTTTAAGGACAGCAGTACAATGAAAATGAGAGTAGTTTGCAGCGCGTTGTGCAAGACTACAGATGTTACGTCGTTAAACGACCATCTCGTGGTAGGATTCAAGCTGCAATCGTACTTGCTCTCCACCATACTACGTTGGCGGCAACATCAGTACGCATTGACCGCTGACATCATTGGTATGTATCGTCAAATCGAAGCCGATCCAGAAGACCAACGGTAACAATAGGTGCTCTGACGACCGACGCCAGACTCTCAGGTCACGCCTTATAAGCTCGTCACTGTATCATACGGTACTCCATCGGCACCGTTCACGATGCGAGTTCTCAGACAATTGGCCGACGATGAAGGGACCCAATTTCTGAACGCCCCGGCAATTGTCCGAAACAACTTCTATGTTGACGACGTATTATTCGGTGCCAACGACGAGTCAACGGCGTGGTTTCTACGCATCGAGCTAGAAAAGCTATTGGACCGATGATAATTCGCTCATCGAAAGTGGATGACAAGCCACGCATCATTACTAGCGGACATTCCGGTCTCCGACCTTAAAAAAACAAAAGTATGGACATTCGACTCTATGGAATCGATCAAAATTCTTGGTATCGGCTGGGTACCTGAATCCGACGCATTTTGCTTCAACACGATATCACCGAAACGTGCATGGAATACGAGGAGATCGGTATTGTCGATTGCAGCGCAGCTATTCAATCCTTCGTGATGGCTGTCTCCAGTCGTCATCCCTGCAAAAATCCTCATGCAGTAACTATGGATCGCAACGTTCGACTGGGACGATATACTTCCGTGAGAACTTTAAGACAAGTGGGATAACTACTGCGAGAGACTGCTCGATCTCCAAGCACTTTCAATTCCGCGATGAAACAACCTCGCATTGGACCACACCGAGTGCGAATTACACGGTTTCACTGACGCCTCCACGCGAGCGTACGTAGCCGTCGTCTACAATTACGCCGAACAAAGTCAGCGTACCAAGGCTTCAGCTTTGCGCAGCTGTACTTCTCGCGAAACTCACTGCATACGTCACCGACGCAATGCAATTAAAATCTATTATGACTTACGCTTGGACAGACTCAAGTGTCGTCCTCGCATGTATCAAGCAACAAGCCTACTTTCGTAGCCAACAGGGTTGCTACGATCCAATAAACACTTCCAGATGTACCATGGAGACACGTGCCAACCGCACAAAACCCTCCAGACTCAGCTGCACGAGGCCTATCTCCGACTGATCTTTACGATCGTCCGCTATGGTAGCAAGGGCCACGCTCAGTTAAGGTCAACGCAAGCGAAGTGGCCACATGCTCTTCAGTCTTCATCAAAAGAGACCATTGTCAAAGCGACCAAACCCACGAAGTCCCACATTGCCGTCGACAAGATTCTACACTGGGAACATTTGTTACGTCCTGACGTAACGTCGCATTTATATTTTATTATTTCAATTACGTTAAAGTTTTTCTGTTTTAGTTTCGGTACAGTAAAAGTAACTTTTTACATTTTTCTTTTATTTTCGAATTTCTTAAGAGAAAAGGAGAGCGATTTTAAAGACAGAGAGCGAAGCAAGGTGGAGGTGTGGTTCTACCGACCGTCTCCCGGGAAAATTAATCTTGTAGAGATGGAATTTTTTCAGCGCTCCCGGTCAAACGGCAAAGTTTCAAAGCATGGGATATACTGCGTAGACTCGGTTGTCGACTGTCATTTATGGATCTATGATTCAGTTCAGCCTTACCCTCAATCCTCGACCAGGGGCTCGGCTATTCGTCAAGTTTAAACCGAAAATTCACCAAAAGGATTGTAGCTTGGGAGGAGCGGTAAAGAACTGTGACGAGGAGAGGCGAAAGAATAGGCGAGTAAATTAAACAGGCACAGCGATTTTTTTCGAGGGGATTTAGATATGGCGAGTTTCGGATAGTATTAAGTGAATAGATTAAAATGAATAGTTTCTCAATAGTCTTAAGTGAATAGTCTTAAATGAATAGTTTTAAACAAATAGCTTCAAGTGAATAGTTCTAAACAAATAGTTTAAATTGAATAGTTATAAATAAATAGTATTTAGTGAATAGTTTTGAATAAATAATCCTAGGCGAATAGTCGAAAGTAAACGGATCTTAGTGAGAAAAATTGCATGCGTCGGAAATGGCTTGAATGGAATTAGGTCATTTAGCCTTTTAAACCAGCAGTGGAACGAGAAATTGTGCAGGCGTGCAAGTGGAAAAGAGACAGTGAAGAGGTGAAACGGGTGTGAGAGGGAGAGCGTTATAAATATAAGCGAGATATCGTCTCAAGGAGCGAGTCTAACGTGTTTGGGTGTGTGTGAGTGTTAGAGTTACTGGGCCAATACCAACGTATAAAATCATAACAGAAATTAAAGCCTGGTATACCAGGAATATATGTAAACGTAAAATAAGATAGGAATTGTGAAATAATCGTCGGAATTACCGAGTAAATGCATTGTACGGGTTATGGATAGCAAGAAACCAAGCATTGACATTTCTATAAAAATTGAATTGGTTAATAAACCCTATTCTCACTTACCTCGAAGTCTAATACTAATTAGTCCTGTAATCGAGCCCGGATTTCCTATGAAAAATAAAAACAATCGATAACGATACAAATTTATCGTTACAATATATGGAAACGTTTCGCGATTTTAAAGGCTTAATGCACTTTATTTTATCCTTTCCTCGAGCGAGGTTTATGCGCGTCTGCTAAGCGGCCGCGGTGAAATCGCGTAGTTTTTATTTTTGTTTCGAGCGCAGTCTCTCCTAGACAACCGGGAAAGGATTGGTAGTACGAAACATGTTCATGCTCTGGGCTGTATGGAAGGAGTTGTGTCTATTTTTCTAGAAGTGTGTGTGTGATTGGTTCCACTATTATTTATTGTTTTATAAGAGTGCGTGTTTGATTCTATTATTTTTTATTGTTTTTGTTGAGAGACCTCAGTCTGAGTTTGTTGATTTGCATATGTCCGTGGTGCGATTCGTTACCCTTTCATCATCGGTCTTTGTATTTGTTGGATAATTCTCTATTTTCGTTTGTGCTGAAGGCACTGCTTGTTTTTGTAACGCTTGTGAGGAGAGTGGAATGGTAATTGGTGGTCTTGTACGACGATCTAGTGTTGTGCCGCGGGATATTCCACTCCGTATTTCGTATATTCGGGAATATTCCATAGCAAAGTAACATTGGAATTCGTTCAAGACAGGAAACGAAGTCCAATGCCCGATCGTATGAACGACCCCAAGAACGCCGACGCAGCATGAGCGACTCGCTTGGCGTTCGGCGATAGGCTAACGCTGAAATTGCGAATTAAGGGATTTTCGTGAAGACAGTTAGCAACTGCTTTACGAAAGGACAGTATTAAATTAGATTGAAAAGAGAACGGTTGGTTCCTCGTTTAATACTCGAAACAACGCATTATTGTACTTCTTACTTTGATATATAAATAGGCAACGGAAAGTTACCGTTGCTTATAATAAATACTTCCTTTTATATAAATTCGCGTTTCCATCTTTTACTCGAGATCCATCTCCTTATCGGCAAACGATCCCAAAAAATAATAACTATTAATATTATACCGACTACCGAATAATCCAATTACTCGGTACCGGCATAACACTAGTATCGTTTGCTGGATTTTGACCTCCAGTCGCGTCCTTTGTTACGCTGCTTGTTATACAATTACGGCTAATCCAGTATTTTTGGGTTTCGATTCGATTATTCGTGTGACGATGAGATATCGTACATACGGAGCTTGACACTCAATTTATCTGTCGGGTTTATCGCGCTCGCAATTTATCGTAAAATTACATATGCGGAATTGCTTCCGGTGTTTGGGATTTTTGATTCGATTGTTCGTACGTCGATGAGATATCGCACATACGGAGCTTAACACTCAATTTTCCTATTTGGGGTTGTCGCGTTTTGCTTCTACGCGATGGCCTTAAAATTACATACCAGGTGTATGCATAAGTTTTTTCCGGTTTAACTAAGAGATGGCGCCAGCGAAAAGTACGCAGCGTATTAATTTGACACATACGTCATTTTGTTCGTCTGACATTAACCTACAAACACACACAAGTTGAGTCCGCCAAAAACTAGCGTCTTTGTTTTATCGTTCAGTGATCATGTCGAGTTTTGTGCCTGAAAAAGAACATTTGCGGCACGCATTGCTTCTCTTATTTAATCAAAAGAAAAAGGCTGCTGAAAGTCAACGTTTGCTGGTAGAAACATATGGTGAACACGCTCCATCGATTAGAACATGTGAGACATGGTTTCGACAATTTAAAAGTGGTGATTTCAATGTGAAAGACAGTGAGCGCTCTGGTAGACCACAAAAATGCGAAGACGAGCAATTGCAGGAGTTATTGGATGATGACCCAACTCAAACTGAACGGCAATTAGCAGAAGCATTACATGTGTCACAAGAAACAATCAGCAGACGCTTACGAGTAATGGGGATGATCAATAAACTCGGTAAATGGGTCCCACACGATTTGAATGAACGTCAAATAGAAAATCGCAAAGTCACTTGTGAAGTGCTGCTTCAACGCCATGAAAGGAAATCATTTTTGCATCGAATTGTGACGGGTGACAAAAAATGGATTTATTTTGAAAACCCGAAGCGGAAAAACTCGTGGCTTTCACCTGGCGAAGCCAGTCCTTCAACACCAAGGCCAAATCGCTTTGGCAAGAAGACCATGCTCTGTGTCTGATGGGACTAGAGCGGTATTGTGTAATATGAACTCTTGAAGCCCGGCGAAACCGTTAATACACAACGCTATCGCCAACAAATTATTGATTTAAACCACGCATCAATCGAAAGATGACCGGAATGGGCCAGAAGACATGGCAAAGTGATTTTGTTACACGACAATGCGTCGTCTCACACAGCAAAAGCAGTGAAAGACACCTTGAAATCGCTTGGATGGGACATCCTTCCGCACCCGCCGTATTCGCCAGACCTGGCGCCATCTGACTATCACCTCTTCGCATCAATGGGGCACGCGCTCCCAGAGCAGCACTTCAGAAATTTTGAAGAAGTTGGAAAATGGCTCGACGAATGGTTTGCCGCAAAAGACAAGCAGTTTTTCTGGCATGGTATTCATAAGTTACCTGAAAGATGGGCGAAATGTGTAGAAGCCGATGGCCAATATTTTGAATAAAACAAAAATTAATTTCCCTTAACAATAACGTGTTTTTTTTTTACCAAAAAACCGGAAAAAATTTATGCATACACCTGGTATGCGGAATTATTTCTGGTATTTCGGGTTTTGACGCTATTATTCGTACGGCAATAAGATATTGCACATACGGAGCTTAACACGTTAAGCGCCACGCCGAATTTCTGTGCCCTTCCGTTCAAGCCACAGTTAGCCGTCAAGCGGGCCCTGCCGGGCGCGCCGCGATATAAGAACGAAAAGTCTGCCGCCGGTCCCTAGGGACCGGCATCGCGCTTAACGTGTCAATACTCAACGTTTATATTTGGGGTTATCGCGTCTTGCTGTTACGCCATATTCTTAAATTACCTATGTGGTTTTATTTCCGGTAATTTCGGGTTGTGACTCTATTATTCGTGTGGCGATGATCGCGCATACGGAGCTTCACACTCAATTTTCCTATTTGAGGTTATCGCGTTTTGCTTCTACGCGATGTTCTTAAATTACACATGCGGATTTATTTCCGGTTATTTCGGGTTGTGACTCTATTATTCGTATGGCGCTGAAATATCGCGCATACGGAGCTTTACACTCAATTTATGCAGCTGGTTTTATCGCGATTTTCGCGATTTTCTTATAATTTTATCTGTGGCACGATTTTCCAGTAAATTTTAGTACCTAATTTATTATTTGTGTCTTGAGAGGATATTGCGTGTGTGGAGCTTTGTATTCGATTGGTGTATTGTATAGCTGCGCGTTTGTATGTGCGATTTTATGAGGGTGGGGCCTGTTAGGTTCTTACTGCCTGTGCTTGTCCTCATACGGGGCGTTCCTTGGTATGTTCGTTGGATATACCGGTTGGCCTTGTATAATCATAGGACGTTTAGCTGGTGACATGCTATTTTGATGTTATGTTGTTAGGAGTAACCGTTCGCGTGGTTTGCCTTTCGAGGCTCCGCCCTGCTGGTGTTTACGCGGTGAGTTTATAGTGGGATCGCGAGCATTTGTAATGTTAGATGGGGAGTGTGAATTTACCTATCTATCTTACTCGTCTTTGTTATTGTTTGGGTCCTTAGCTATAGCTCACTGTTCGCACAAGACACCGGGTTCGCAGCTATGACCAACTAACTCATCCTGTACCCCGCATACTGAGGCATTTATTCACGTTAATTTGAGGTACCTCATCGTGCCGTTAAGGGGCTCACGACTCGGTCTTTCAATTAATCGGGATCTGCCGAGGTATCCGTACGTGACAGGTGGCAGTTGGTGCTGGCCCTGACCTGGTCCCACCCACGCAGGTATACCCTACGAATCTCGTGCGCGTGGTGCAGCAAGTCGGGATGCCACTCCCATGACCTGGTGACACACGTGCTTCTTCACTCTCCAAAAGACATGTAGCCAGGCGCTATGCGTGGGGACACATTGATGGAAGAGTGCCCTGACGCTGTAAGTAGGAGCGGCCAAGCGCAATGCAGGGGAGCCTTACTCCTCACAGAGTATCCTAATCAGTTCATTCGCTCAACTGACGGCCAAGTGCAATGCAGGGGAATCAGTTGAGAAAAAGAACACTGGTTTCTACCATGATAATTCCCAAACTGTTAGTTTCTATATTTATCGGTTCGTTCCGTCAAACGACGGCCAAGCGCAATGCAGGGGAATCGATTGATCGAAAGAACACTTGTTTCTTTACATGTTAAATTTATAAATGATATCGTAACTAGGTCGGCTGTCGAGCAGCACTTCGTCTTGAAGTATGATTTTCAACAAGAGCCTCGAGGCTTGTCTTGTCGCGGTTTATATAGTTTAGTGGATGAGCCCCGGGGAGGTGTTTTGTGGTAGGTCACGTGATGTTTGTCGCACCTTATTCACTGGGTGAAGGAGGTGCGGGGTGGTGTGTAGGTGTTCCGTTATATCGTGAATTTCTATATTTAGCCGGTTCTTTGTCTTCCTAGGGTTTGAGTCAAGGTTCCAGCGAGGTTGAATTTCGTTGGATAATGTTACATTCCTACCTGCTGGAGGTTCAAACTTTCTAACGGTGTTTTTTGTGGTTTAGTAATAGTTTTTTAATAATTTTGTCACATGTAGGTCTTTTCCTACCTCGTGTGTATTCGCCTGTCTGCTTTATTGATTAATATTTGTCAGGATTGATTAATTATTGCCAAAATTGTGTTTCTCTGTGATTTTTTTGTGTGTTCCTCACTGATTTTTGTGTTATTCTAGTTTTCGTTTACTCTTCGGTGTAGGGGCTGGCTTGATACTTACTTGTTCATTAATTTTTGTGACCGATCGGCTTGATTTATGTGTTTTCCTAATGTTATTGTTTTATCTGTAAGTGGGGGTATGTGGCGAGGCTTCATGTGAAGGTACCCTGTTGTTTTGTCTCGAGGATTTGTGTCCTCTCGAGAGTTCCATTAAGAGTTTTAACCATGAATCGCTTCACATTGAAACAACGCGTCGAAATAGTGACACTGTACATTGAAAATAGTCGTTCAGTTGTGTTAACTCAACGTGCATATCGTCGAAAATATCGTGGCCAACAAGCACCGTCTGACAACACTATTCGTCGTTTGGTGTCGAATTTTGTTGAGCACGGGACAGTGGGAGATCGTCCGCGTGCCGTTCATCAACGCTCAAGACGTTCCAATGAATTGGTTGAAGCGGTAAGAGAGAATGTCGCCGAGAATCCATGTGTCGTATCGTCACCGCGCTCAGCATTTTGCGTCAGTGGAACCACTTTGCGGCGCATTTTGAAGGATGATTTGCATTTGTTTCCGTATAAAGTGCAATTGACTCAAAGAATATTGCCGACAGACCGTCCACGTCGCTTGGAATATGGCCAAACAGTCGATCGAATGGTTGACTCTGAACCTGATTTTTAAGAGCAAATTTCGATAACCGACGAGGCCCATTTCACACTCTCTGGCGCAGTTAACAAGCAAAATTGCCGCATTTGGGAAACGGAGAATCCACACGAGATCCATGAAACACCATTGCATGATCAAAAAGTGACTGTTTGGGCCGGCGTTTGCGTCAAAACCATCATTGGGCCATTTTTCTTCAGAGAAGGCGAAACAGTCGATGGGAAGTGATATCGGTGGAGGTTGGCTCATTGTGTCTGCCCACAAATGTGTGAAAAGGTCTGGACGGTTACTGGTTTCAACAAGACGGTGCGCCATGCCACAATGCAAATCAAACAATGCAGTTTCTGCAACGAAAATTCGTTGGACGTGTGATGTCAAAAAATAGCAACATTGACTGGCCACCCAGATCTCCAGATTTGAACCCTCCGGACTTCCTTTTGTCGGGTTATTTGGAAAGCAAAGTATACGCCAACAAACCTCAGACCATTGACGAGCTCAAGGCAAACATTCGTGCCGAAATCATCGCTATGCCACCCGAGATACTCGAAAAAGTGATGGACAACGCAGCAAAAAGGGCACATTTTGCTTTGGCCAATAAAGGCGGCCACTTGATTGATGTTGTATTCAAAAACTAGTCCAAATAAATTGTAAAGGACCAAATAAAATAAAAATACTTCATATATGGAAATCGGTTGTTTTTTTTTAAAGTTATTCAACGTTTACCGACATAAAATATGGCACATCCTGTAGAGTAATTACTAATTAAACGAACAACCAATAACGAATAGAATAAGCAATAATTCAACAAAAATGTCCATACTAATAAGAGATTAACGTAAAAATCAGCTTGCGTACGATAACGCGAGTTAACTACAAAACCTGTAACAAAACTATGTTGTGTCACGGCATACAAGATAGACGCAGACACAGCTAGATACAGAATTCTAAAATATAGAATTCGTTCAAGACAAGATGCGAGGAAGACGCCGATGCAGCATGAGGCGACTCGCTAGGTAATCTACGATTGGCTAAAGAAAAAGCTGCCAACTAAGGGATTTTAGCAAACGCAGTTGCTAACTGCTTTGCTAAAATCAGTTATAAATTAGACTCAAGATAGAACGGGTTGGTTCCTCGTCAAATACTCGAAGCAACATATTATTGTACATCCTTGCATTGACATTTAAATAGACAACGGAAAGTTTCCGTTGCCTATAAAAAATACTTCCTTTTATATAAATTCGCGTATTTATCTATTACTGGAGATCCATCTCCTAATCGGCAAACGATCCCAAAAATAATAACTTTTTAATATTATACCGAATACCGAATAATCCAATTATGCGTTACCGGCATAACATTTGGTGGCAGCGGTGGGATCTGCCAAAGTTAAGTGAAACGTAATTTATTCGGACAAAAAGTGTTTTGAACAAAGTTAAGAGTGACTCTGAAGTGACGACTACGACTCGTGCAAAGGACGCCAAGGTAGTTCGTAAAACCCGACGAATCTAACGCGAAGACGTGAAGTGAATGTTGGTGCGGCGTGACGTATCGGTCAACCGTTTAAAGTCCCGATTGATGGTGTCACGTCAAGTCGCGGAGAACCGCAGAAAGTGTGCAACCGAGTACGCGAAGCAGCTACTCGAGAAGAAGCCATCGTGCAACCATTGGCGCCGTGCTAAGGAACCAACGAAGATACGGGTTAACAGCGTCAGGAACGACATCAAGGACCATCAACAGAAAAGAGCTGGAGGACACCAAGTCGTCAGCACCCGAGAACATCACCATGGAGAGGACCGTCTACCAGATCATCTTTCTGTAAGTGGCGGTTACGTTATACTTATACATATTGCCGATAAACTAGAGCCAGTTAGGATAAATATTTGGAAATTTTCAAAATAAATATACCGCGAGATTAGCAATATGCCGGGATTCAGGGGAACAAAACCGAAACGTAGGGGCAATTCTTTAGAAAGTACGATGCCCGGAGAGGAGACGGACCCTGCAGTGGGTTTAGCTGCAGCGGTGGGGGACATCGTATACGAAGCGCGCAGGGCGCTATCAAAGCTCCTGCAGCCAGGTCGAATCTCCGCCGACAGGGAAGCGGCCCTTGCGGGCCGCCTGACAACCAAATTCGGCGTAAACCCACTAAGGGGTGTGTCGTTTCGGGATAATAGTAGCGTCGGTAGCGACGATGTGTTTAATAGAGCAACTCGAGAAATAACTCCAGAACACTTCTCCAACGATAGGATCGAGCGGAAAATCGAAAATTTGCGAACGTTAGATCGAGCAGGTTTCCAGGCAGCTACCGGTACGACGTCACGGGCACCACGGCCAGACCAAGTCAGGCTACGATGCGAAGCGGTCGAAAGAAGTCACCGTGAGTACGAGCGGGCTCAGCGAGAGCTCGAGCTGGAGCTCAGGCTCCAAGGCCGCGACTCGGCGTCGGCACGGCGAAACCTTGCGGATACGCTCAACGAGATAGGTGCGGACGAGTTCGAACTCATCCGGTCCCTACGGGAGCAAAACGCCGAACTATCGCGGAGGCTGGAAGATACAGGGTTGGAGGACGCCCGATACCGCGTCCGCGGTCGAGACAAACCCAATTTGAGGGACTAGATTATCGCCCTGCGGATTCCGTGTTCCAAAGGGAACAACAGAGGGTGCCAGAAACACCGAGTAGGACACTCGACCTTGGGCTAGCGCTAAAAAACACCAAGCATTTCGACGGAAGCAACGCTGACGAACTAGACGCCTTTCTACGATCCTGCGAGACTGTTTTCAAGCGAGTAGCGCCCCGGGATCATGACATACTTTCAGAACTAGTGCTCAGCAGCAAGCTCGAGGGTGGGGCGTCCAGAGAAATGAAGCATAAAGTCATCCACTCGGTAGCACAGCTTAAAACCGAGCTGGAGGCCCTGTACGGGAAGCGGAAGTCGTTGCCTGCGTTACAAGTAGAATTCAACTCCCTCCGGCAGGGCCAGGGAGAGGACATCGCGGTATACGCCACCAGGACCGAGCGTATCACCGTCGATATAATAGAAAAGTTTTGCGAGGAAGCCACCACGATGTTGGAGATGCGCATCGTCGAAAAGATAACATGGAAGAGCGCACAGACCAACTTCGAGAATGGACTGCATGGGCAGGTCCAGATCCTGGTGAGATCACGCAATTACGCCACCCTCCACGAGTCCGTTACGGGAGCCATCGAGATCACGAATATGGTACAACCAAAGGGAGGGGCGGGTGGAGCATTAAGCCACCCCACAAGATCCCAAGGCGCACCACCCCGGCAGGGAGAAAATTGTTTCACCTGCGGAAAAACTGGACACATGGCTCGAGACTGCACCGGGGATACGGGACGAGTAATCCTACCAGTACCCAGTGAAAACAAGTCAATCCACAACGTGGAAATAACCTGCATTTACTGCCAGAAGAAAGGCCACATGTTGAAGAACTGCCGGAAGAGACTGTCGCAGAATAAAAGCGAGCCGACGCAGCCGCCCCGACAGCCAAGAAATGCAGGTTACAAAGATGGAAGAAATACGGTAACCGCGGGGCCAGATCCAGCCACTACAGGCGTTAACACGCTGGGCGCACTGACACTGAATACGCTAACTGTCCAGCAGAGACCTGCGTGCAAGCGGAAGAAAACAACGCTGCGGCAACTACAAGTAACGCTGCCGGCGTCGAGTGCAACCACCAGCGACTTCGATATCGATGCACCATTGGCCACGACCGGGGTACTTACCCTCAAGGCGGACACCGGAACGAAGTGCAGCATAATCAAGGAAGGCTGTCTCAAACCAGAAACCATGGTGAACGACTGCACCGTAGAGCTGCAGGGGGTGGCGGGCGAAAAATTCGCCCCCCTCGGGATAGCTAAAATTGTGCTCGAGACATCGGCTTTAAATGTAGAGCATTGGTTCTACATCGTTCCGAACAATATGCCGTTGAAGGTCAACGGACTACTTGGCATGGACTTTATCAAGCAGCATAAAGCGGATCTCCTACATGGGAAGATGCTTAAGTTGTATGGGCACTGCATGCCGCTACGGGACGGCGCGACGAGGATATATTCGTCACCACGCAGTAGAACTGCCGCCACATGCAAGTACATAGGCCTGCTTACAAAGATAAATCTTCGTTCCGGAAACGGGTCTAACATGGATGCCGCCAAGGAGAATAAATTTGTCGGACTACCTATAAGAAGCGGAATCAGCCGAGGCAAAGTAGCGAGATTCCGTGTCACACCGTCAAAACCCAATAGAGTGAGTCTAGATGTTTATAAGAACGACGGGGAAGTGCAACAGCCGACAACAGCGACACTCGAGCCGTCGGAGATAACGAAGGCCGTACGTAGCCGACAGGTCGAGACACTGCGCGTAAGCTCAGAGAGCACGGGGAAGAAGGCCAAACGCTTTGCGCAGCAACAACGGAAGCCCGACTTGGTGCCCCCCAGCAGTGAAAAGCAAGCAGCTCGCGCAGGAATAATGTGCGAATACAACGGTGTATTCCATCTACGAAGGAACAAGCGACAGCGCACACACGAGGTGCAGTATCGCGCACCCTTTAAGGTCGGATCGAAGGACCTAGGATCGCAACCCTTGCCTGGGAAAAACGTAAAACCGGGGCATGGGTCCGGTAAAATGCAGAAAGCCGGAAAAAGAAATACTGATGCAGACGCTCTGAGTCGCATATACGCGACCACACGAGCCCAAGTGGGACAGGAAAGAAAGTCCCACAAAAAAGAGAAAGATAGCCCAATGGGGTATACGAACAGCCGCACAGAGCGGAGAGTCGAAGATACCCAAGGCAACCACGATAACTCGTCGAAGCGAGAAGCTAAACTCGTCCACGAGAAAGAGAAGTCGAGAGGCCGACAGACAAAATGCTAGAGGAAGGCATTGTCCAACCCAGCCGAAGTCAATAAGACGCGCCGCTGCTGGTTGTAGCGAAGAAACCTGACGCAGCCAGAGTGAGGAAGATGCGCGTAGTAGTGGACTTTCGGAAGTTCAACGAAGCCACCATCGGGGACTCATACCCACTGCCCAATATCACCGAAATATTGGACCAGCTGGGACGGGCCCGATACTATATGACCTTGGATCTCGCCTCTGGATTTCATCAAATCCCGATGGCGCAGGAAGACAAAGAAAGGACCGCATTTTCCACACCACAGGGCCATTTCGAGTACAACCGCATACCATTCGGACTCAAGAACGCTCCACCGACTTTTCACAGGTTGATGAACTCTGCGCTAGCTGGACAACAGGGAGTAAACGCTATGTATACTTGGACGACATAGTAATCCACGGCAGGACCTTCAAGGAGCACGGACAGGCTGCGAGAGGTATTGCAGCGGCTACGGGAAGCCAAATTGGCAGTGCAACCTAGCAAGTGCCACTTCCTGCGCAAAGAAACGCAGTACCTCGGTCACATGTCCGAAGAGGTGTACGCGCTGATCCATAAAAGCTGGAAGCGGTAAGGGAATTTCCGGTGCTGAGAGACGTGAAAGGAGTACAATCTTTCCTCGGACTAGCTGGCTACTACCGGCAATTCATTAGAGATTACTCGAAAACCGTGAAGCCACTCACTGAATTAACACAGAAAGGGGTTAAATTCGAGTGGACCGCACTAAGAGATACTGCCTTCGAAGAACTGAAGACAGCACTTATCACAGTACCGATACTGCTGTATCCCGACTTCACGAAGCCGTTTGTTGTGACAACAGATGCCTCAGACAGGGCGCTTCCCGCAATCTTATTACAAGGTAAGATCGGAGACGATTTGCCCATATGCCATGCGAGCCGCACCATGTCAAAGGCCGAGCTAAATTATACAACAACGGAAAAAGAGCTACTCGCCATAGTTTGGGCTCTCACTCAATTTCGACAATATATTTATGGTACACGTTTCACAGTAGTGACGGACCACCAACCGCTCACCTGGCTGTTCGGAGTAAAGCAGCCAGGTACGAGACTAATGCGCTATAAAATAAAACTGACCGAACACGAATTTAACGTTGAATATAAGGCTGGAATACGTAATATAAATGCAGATGCGATAAGCCGTATATTCGTTACTACAAGGACCCAAGCAAGAGCTAAGAACGAAGTCCGTGAGTCAAAAGAGGACAGCACGACGGGGCAACTCGGCACAGCGAATGACCGCACAAAGTGGAGGGCCGAAGATACCCCTTACAGCCGTAGTAGCTCGTTGGAGCGAGAGATCGAGCTCGCCCACGAGACAGAAAAGGACAGCATGCGCCCGGGTACGGATAGCCACACAAAGCGGAGAGCCGAGAATACCCCGGGCCAGCCCAGCAACGAGGCAGAGCGAGAGACAGCGCCTGCCAATGTTACAGACAAGGATAGAGAGATCCGCAGCGAGCATGCAGATCGCTCTACTGAACCCCACAGCCCCGCCGAAAAGCCGTGCGGTCGGGGAAGGGGCAGACCACGCAAGCTACATACGCAAGCCACTGGTAAGACTGCGAGCAATACTGACAAGGACGGAGCGGGCCCAGCACAGCATGGCGGACCCGCGAAGCGCGGAAGGCCGCGAAAGGCAAACGTTGCAAGGTCGCTCGAGACAGAGAGCGACCCAACAGCGGAGCTACCGGTGGGCACACCGAGCGAAGAAACTGCGGACAGAGCACCACAAAGACCTGCTGAGGAAGCGAGGCACGGCGGGGCCCGTAGCCCACGAACTTCCAGCAGCGCGGACGAAGACAGCGTTATAAAAAAGTATAGTGACTGCCGCAGTGGCGTAGCCATCCCTTCTGCCGATGACCACCAGAAAATTTTTCAAGAATACCACGACACCCCCATAGGAGGGCACCAGGGTATACGGCGTACATTGCATCGGATCCGGACTAAGTACGACTGGCCCGGTCTGAGAAGGGAATTGGAAAATTACATATCGTCCTGCGAATCCTGCCAGAAGAATAAAATCAGGAAAAGGGAACGAGTGCCGATGGTGGCAACAAACACCCGATCGAGGTCCTTTCAGAAAGTAGCGGTCGACATCGTAGGACCGCTACCAGAAAGCGCATCTGGAAAAAGATATATATTTACTATCCAGGCCGAACCATGAGGCTTCGACAGTTGCTAGAGCACTCGTAGAATAATTGATCTGCCGGCACGGAACGCCGGAAATAATATTATCAGCTCAAGGCACGAACTTTCTCGGCTCGACCTTCAAAGAAATGTGTGGACTGCTGCGAATCAAGAAGATGCAAACGACGCCGTCCGAAAGGGACGATGAACTCAGGCGGTGCATGCAAACCGCTCTTTATCGAGCACTAATAGATCAGGAATATATGAAATTATAAAAATTACCTATAGCTAATTAACAGATTAATTAAAGCTAAGATTGAATGTGAGTAAGAACCCCTCAGGGCGCAAGGTGGAAACTTCAATAAACCAAGCAGAGTAGGTAATAACGTTTGAGACAAACAAAAAACATTATCACAGCAGACCCTGCAGGAAGGGTTGCAAAACTAAAAATAAGTGGTAAAGACCACCTTCAGCCTATATAATGAAAGCGTGCATCATATAAAGGCCAACGAACAGGCCCTGCTGGCCCAGATACAGCGTATCACTCACACACTCAACGACAACTTGTACTATGTAACGAAGCGCCAACTCTTGGAAGAGACGCTCAACGCGATAAGTATTGCAGTCGAGGCATTACTCATCGACGTACAGGAGTTAGTGTGGCTGGTAAACGACATAGCTAGTGGTAAGGCCAGAGCAACGTCCCTGCCGCCAAGAACGCTCACAAGACACCTCGTCGACGCACTACCAAACCTATCGCAACGAAGGCAACGCAGTAGTGCTCGTGCGAGAGATACCGCTGATCGGGCAGCAATAGTACTGTATACAAAAAGTACCGTATACAAAAATGCTTTAAAAATTGCAAGGTACTGAACAAATCTTACATTTGTCCGTCGACACACCCTACAATTTCGGTTACAAACGACGCGCCCTGCGAAGTCCTTATCTACGTGAAAATGGACACTAATAACGGCGAGAAATGCGGAAATAGGGTCATCGAACTAAACCATCCCCTTATCGTCCCAATGCAACAACAATGACGATGGCTATACGTAGCGCCAACCCCTGAACCCGTAGGAATAATACTATACAATTGAGGTATACTGGCTTTGGTTGGCATATGCATAGTAACCGCCCGAGATTTCAGCATCAAAACCATCGGGCGAACATTGCAGATCACCCGGGAAAACTACCTTCCGTCGTTCAATTTGAAATTAACGGAGATTGAAGTTCAGGCACCCCCTACGCAGACCGAGAGGACAATTCCACTACAGAGCGTGCTGCGAGACCCAGAAGAGCTTCAAAAGCTTGGAGCTCGAGCCGACCAAATCATGGACAACCTCAAGACTGCCGGAGACGGGATGCAACACGTCCACAACCTGAGTTTCTACTCCTTGCGCGCTATAGCGCCGATAGCCTTGGTTGGTACATTCTGCTTAAATGTTACAGGTACAAAAGAAACAGAACACCTTCGAGAACTAGTGAGACAACAACTCCGGCAGCCGCCGGGGTAACTATCAACCTCGAGCCACTCGGACGATAATAGCCACAGGACCGACTGCGAACCGAGCTGGCCAGGTTACGCAATCGTCCTCCCGAATCGAGAACGACTTGCTCAATCTGAACGACATTGACAAACGAAAAAACATTATATGTAATTGGGAAAAACATTGTATGTAAACGGGAAACCAACTGCAGACAACATTTTTAAAAATTAATTTTTCCTTTTAAGGGTGGAGGGATGTTGTGTCGCGGCATACAAGGTAGACACCGACACAGCTAGATACAGAATTCTAAAATATAGAATTCGTTCAAGACAGGATGCGAGCTAGATGCTGATGCAGCATGAGGCGACTCGCTAGGTAATCGACGATTGGCTAAAGAAAAAGATGCCAACTAAGGGATTTTAGCAAACGCAATTGCTAACTGCCTTGCTAAAATCGGTTATAAATTAGACTCAAGATAGAACGGGTTGGTTCCTCGTCAAATACTCGAAGCAACATATTATTGTACATCCTTACATTGACATTTAAATAGACAACGGAAAGTTTCCGTTGCCTATAAAAAATACTTCCTTTTATATAAATTCGCGTTTTCATCTATTACTGAAGATCCATCTTCTAATCGGCAAACGATCCCAAAAATAATAACTTTGCACTATTTTCCCTAATACCGAATAATCCAATTACGCGGTACCGGCATAACAATTATTACTAGTGGTTTCATGCGAATCATTTAATTAATTTCCGTACAAACGCTGAAATCTTTAGACACTACCATAGACACATCCACATAGAAGCGAGCATGAGGATATTACTCAGCCTAAGTAACTCTATCGAAAGTGGCGGGGTGGTAAAAATCGCCTCACTTTAACCCTTTCGCTACTACGGGCAGCTATAGTCGCTCTGCATAAAATGTCACTGACGTACTACGGGCGACTATCGTCGCTCTGCATAAAATGCCACTGACGTACTACGGGCGATTACAGTCGCTCTTCATAAGATGCAAAAAAATTCACTTACAATTAATTCACCAACTTTTGAGTCATTATCAAGGAACGATCAATAATATTTCAAACAAATCAGGACAAACTAATCCACTTCGGCTTACTGGAAGACACTTTCCTTCGCTGTATAGAAGTAAAACCACAAAATGAAAAAATCCATTGCGAAAGTGCGTTGTATGTGCAATTTTTTTTCAATAAACATCGTCAAACCAACCCGGGTTGCAGTGAAGCGTAAACGCGGCCGCTGATGATCTAACTCGAGCACCGTGCACATTTTTAGCGCCATAGCCCGTTCAGTGGGAGTACCGCGGCGGAGAACCCGCCCTTAACGAAAGGGTTAAGAGGAAAAGCGACTCGAGCGCGTTCCCTCACCTAATCGCGTGGTCCTCTGTGTATCACATCGCGCGGACAAATCAGAGCGTGCCATACCGATGCACTTGCATAGAACTAATGCTCTGCATCTCGGGAAGCTACTCTGTAGGGTAAGGGGAATGAATACGTGTATGGTTGAGATAGACCACGGGGAGATTCTTATAATCAGGATAGGGTTTTATTCCTTCTTTTCTTTTAACGCGCTTGACGACAGGAATCTTGACGCTCAGGAGCCCTATTAAAAGGCCGCGAAAATCGGCCGGAGACAGTTCCACGGGGAGTAAAGAACACAGTTACCCGGGGACCAAATAGTACAGTTTCACAGTTTCAAAGGGTACAAATAGTAAAGAGAAGAGTTTCCAGTAGTACAGAGTGCGAGTAAAAAGAGTACTGGACAAAAAGTCCAGAATACAGAGATCGCCAGTACTTATACTAATTAACTCGTGCGAAATCCGGAATATTTAACTTGCAACATACGGCTACTCATGTAGTTTTATTTCAATAATTCATTATTAATACGCACCAACGCATACGTTCGATTTTGAGTTTGCCTGACTTCACCAATCTACGTCCAACCAACGTTCAACAGCAATAATCACAGCAACAAACAATCGTAAGTACACTTTTCTTTTACCAATTAAAGTGAAATCTTGCTCCGTGCGAGATTGTCTTTCAAGTCCCACCCCATTATTCGTGAAGTGATTATCCCCAACAAAGAACAAAACGTACTCCAGCCCTATCCCAAGTAATTTTCCGCGAGGTTAGGCTCAAAAGCGGGCTTGCATCTTCGGTATTTTCTCGTCGGGTGTGGTAAGGGGAGGATTTATTCTCCTTGACCAGAGCACGGAAAATATACACCGAAACGTGCACCCATGTTAAATTCATGGGTTTCGTAAAATAGGCCGCGATTTTAACGTAACAAATTCTGGGGGCTTGTCCGGGATCTTAGAGTGTTAGTTTTGTGAAACTTATTTGTAAAAAATCAACTGAAAAAAAAAATTATTTTCCCCTTTTTACCGTGGTTTTGGAAGTCGATTTAATCCTCGAAAATCGATTTTTTACTTTTTATTGAGTTTTAGTGATTGAATTTATTTAACAAAAATTTATCCTTCCTTGCTACTGAATTTTTACAAATCGATTTAATTCATAAAATCCAACTTTTCCCTTTTTACCGTATTTTCGAGAGTTGATTCATTTCATAAAAATTGATTTTTCACTTTTTATTGAATTTTAACGATTCAATCCATTTCATGAAAATTTATCATTCTTCTCTACTGAGTTTTTATAAATCGATTTGATTCATAAAATCCACTTTTTCCCTTTTTACCACATTTTTGAGAGTTGATTTATTTCATAGAAGTCGATTTTTTACTTTTTATTGCATTTCAACGATTCCATGAAAATTTATCATTCTTTGATAATAAGCTTTTATGAATCAATTTTATTCATAAAATCCAACCTCTCCCTTTTTACCGCATTTTTGAGAGTTGATTTATTTCATAAAAATTGTTTTTTTTACTTTTTATTAAATTTTAACGATTCAATCCATTACATCAAAATGTATCATTCTTCTCTACTGAGTTTTTATAAATCGATTTAATTCATAAAATTCACTTTTTCCCTTCTTACCGCATTTTTGAGAATTGATTTAAATCGTAGAAATTGATTTTTTACTTTTTTATGTGTTTCAGCGACTTAATAAAAGTGTATCATTCTTTTCTACTAAGCTTTTATAAATAGATTTAATTCATAAAATCCACCTTTTCCCTTCTTACCGCATTTTTGAGAATTGATTTAAATCATAGAAATCGATTTTTTTACTTTTTATTGAGTTTTAATGATTCAAAGAAAATGTATCATTCTTTGCTACTGAGCATAAATCGATTTAATTGATAAAATCCATCTTTTTCTTCTAGAATTTCTTTTTCTTCTTATTTTTATTTAAATACTTCCTTTCTCTTTTACTTTCCTCTCTTTAAGCAAAATCAAAGCGCAAATAAATTTTGAGAATATTAATAATTCGAGTAACCTCTGTCACTCCCCGATTTATCTTTTTTGCACTATCTTCCTGAAATTAGTTACCTCCCCTAATCCTAGTAGGTATCACACTCTCAAAACACATTGCACTAGTGAGAGAAATCCTTTGTTTTAGTCCCTCGCGTAAGTGAGGCAAAAGGCTGGCTAGGTTCGCTCACGAAACACATTACACTAGTGAGAGAAATCCTTTGTTTTAGCCCCTCGCGTATGTGAGGTAAAGGGCTAGCAAGATTCGCTCACGAAACACCTTAAACCTTCCCACATTGTGCCTCAGAATTTGTTAAAAAATGTACACCTGTTATCTGAATACGAACCTGCTATCACTGGTTGCTTTTCCCACCCCACGGGAAAAAGGTCGAGTCCAGATAAAAAAAAACCAGTAAAATACCGCCAGTGAATTTTTCTCTTGAAACAAGTGACCCTGCACCCGACCTTCCTCCAAATATGATTAATAACTGATGAAATAATCGAGTGGTAGATCAAGTATAAGAGAAATTATATATATATTAATTAGGTATAAAGTTACATACTAATATTCTTCGAGTTGTGTGTACGTTCTCTGTACTGTGTTCGTAGAGTCACTGACGCCATCATTATATCTACTTACTCCTCACGTACACGCTAGTCGGGCGTGCTGTATGGAGAGAGACTTATACACCAAACCACGCACACTAGGGAAACAGACAGTATAAATGTACATACGTACTCATCATCCAACACGTCTCCTTATATTTATATTGTACATTTTGTTTACCATATTTTCTTCTATTCTACTTTTCTTGATATTCTAAATTTTTCGAACTTCTCTTTGCACAATGGTTTTGTGAATATGTCTGCGATATTTTCATCAGAATTCACTTTAGTTACATTTATGATATTTTTACTTACACTCTCATGTACTATTCCACTGTAACCTAGCAAAATTCCCATGTCTGCTTTTATCCCATTTTGAGACTCTACTCTCTTCAGGCTTCCTTACAAATACTTTACTACTGTATAAACGTAGATTTTTACATTCGGTTGCCTTTTGAAAAATATCTCTTAAGGCGTTGTTTGTATGTAGTATTGGGTCTGGGAAAAAGTTCGTGGCGTTTTTCCCGATAGATGGCATCAATTGCAAATAAGTCAGGAAACACAGATCGCAGCAACACCACTAAACGCTCGTTGGAAAGGTGACACTTCGAGTGTTACTTTGAGTGTATAAGCATCGAAATTGGTACAGTGGTTAGAAAGTTGTTTGCGTTTGAAAATAGAGAAAAGTAATGAAAATTTGCGCTATATTTTGCAATATTATTACGACAAAGGGAATAACGTTGCGCAGGCTTGTGAAAAAATGTGTGCTGTGTACGGTGAAGGTACTTTATCAAAATCTGCTGCGCGGAAATGTTTCGCTTACTTTCGTTCTGGTAATTTTGATGTGAAAGATAAGTCCCACTCTGGTCATCCAATCACTGAAAAAATTCATAAAATTCTTTAAAAAATCCAGCAAGATAAGCATATCAGTAGTGTCGATATTGGTACGGAGCTAGGCATTGACCACAAAACTGTTTTGAACCATTTACCAGGTGTATGCATAAGTTTTTTCCGGTTCAACTAAGAGATGGCGCCAGCGAAAAGTACGCAGCGTATTAATTTGACACATACGTCATTTTGTTCGTCTGACATTAACCTACAAACACACAGAAGTTGAGTCCGCCAAAAACTAGCGTCTTTGTTTTATCGTTCAGTGATCATGTCGAGTTTTGTGCCTGAAAAAGAACATTTGCGGCACGCATGGCTTTTCTTATTTAATCAAAAGAAAAAGGCTGCTGAAAGTCAACGTTTGCTGGTAGAAAAATATAGTGAACACGCTCCATTGATTAGAACATGTGAGACATGGTTTCGACAATTTAAAAGTGGTGATTTCAATGTGAAAGACAGTGAGCGCTCTGGTAGACCACAAAAATGCGAAGACGAGCAATTGCAGGAGTTATTGGATGATGATCCAACTCAAAATCAACGGCAATTAGCAGAAGCATTACATGTGTCACAAGAAACAATCAGCAGACGTTTACGAGTAATGGGGAAGATCAATAAACTCGGTAAATGGGTCCCACACGATTTGAATGAACGTCAAATAGAAAATCGCAAAGTCACTTGTGAAGTGCTGCTTCAACGCTACGAAAGGAAATAATTTTTGCATCGAATTGTGACGGGTGACGAAAAATGGATTTATTTTGAAAACCCGAAGCGGAAAAAATCGTGGCTTTCACCTGGCGAAGCCGGTCCTTCAACACCAAGGCCAAATCGCTTCGGCAAGAAGACCATGCTCTGTGTCTGGTGGGGCCAGAGCGGTATTGTGTATTATGAACTCTTGAAGCCCGGCGAAACCGTTAATACACAACGCTATCGCCAACAAATTATTAAATTAAACCACGCATTAATCGAAAGACGACCGGAATGGGCCAGAAGACATAGCAAAGTGATTTTGTTACACGACAATGCGCCGTCTCACACAGCAAAAGCAGTGAAAGACACCTTGAAATCGCTTGGATGGGACATCCTTCCGCACCCGCCGTATTCGCAAGACCTGGCGCCATCTGACTATCACCTCTTCGCATCAATGGGGCGCGCGCTCCCAGAGCAGCACTTCAGCAATTTCGAGGAAGTTGGAAAATGGCTCGACGGATGGTTTGCAGCAAAAGACAAGCAGTTTTTCTGGCATGGTATTCATAAATTATCTGAAAAATGGGCGAAATGTGTAGAAGCCGATGGCCAATATTTTGAATAAAACAAAAATTAATTTCCCTTGAAAATTACGTGTTTTTTTTACCAAAAAACCAGAAAAAAATTATGCATACACCGGGTACACAAAGCTGGCTACAAAAAGAAGCTCGATGTATGGGTTCCTCATAAGTTGAACGCGAAAAATATGATAGATCGGATTAACATTTGCGATCCGCTGCTGAAACGCAATGAAATGGAGCCATATCTGAAACGTGTCATAACCGGTGATGAAAAATGGATCACGGACGACAATCGGAAGCGTTAAAGTTCGTAGAAAAAGGATGGTGAGCCATCACAAGCGTTCGCGAAGCCAGTATTGACGGCAAAAAAGATGATGCTGTGTGTGTGTGGTGGGACTGCAAGAGAATCGTCCACCGTGAGCTACTTCCAGTTGGTCAGACGATTGATTCTCAACTCTACTGTGGACAACTAGAGAGATTACGCCAAGCAATTGAAAGAAAACAGTCCGAATTGATTGATAAGAAATGTGTTGTCTTCTATCATAACAACGCCCGACCATACACTTCTTTGATGACCCGTCAAAAATTGCGAGAGCTTGGTTGAGATTTACTTCATTTTTCCTACCAAATACTTCAAAGTAGGTTACTACAGGGTGCGCCATCTTAATCTGGTCGATGGAAGTATTGAATAACTCTGACAGATTTTAACCGACCAGCGTCGTACAACACGTTTCGTATAGGTTATTTCAGTACAATTTCAACCATGTATCGCTATACGCCGAAAGAACGCGCTGAAATAGTTTCGCTTTACATTGAAAATAATCGTTCAGTTGTGTCAACTCAGCGTGCGTATCGTAAAAAATATCGCAGGCTCATTTCACCCTCTCTGGCGCTGTCAACAAACAAAACTGTCGCATGTGGGGCACCGATAATCCTCATATTATTCACGAAACTCCATTGCACGATGAGAAAGTGACAGTTTGGGCCGGTGTTTGCTCAAAAACCACCATTGGACCATTTTTCTTCAGAGCTGGTGAAACTGTCAATGGGGATCGATATCGGTGGATGTTGGCACACTTTGTTTCACCACAAATGCGTGAAAAAGGTCTTAAGGAATTTTGGTTCCAACAAGATGGTGCGACATGTCACACTGCGCGCTCAACAATGGACTATTTGCGTTGGAAGTTCCCAGGACGTGTGATATCAAAGAAAGGTGATATTGACTGGCCACCAAGATCGCCGGATTTGACTGCACCGGACTTCTTCTTGTGGAGATTTTTGAAAAGTAAAGTCTATGCCAACAAGCCGAAGACCATAGAGGAGCTAAAAAACAACATTCGACCCGAAATCGCAGCGATATCGCCCGAGACGCTGGCAAATACAATGGAAAATGCCGAAAAAGAGCTCTATTTTGTCTCAGTAATAAAGGCGGACATTTGATCGATGTGGTTTTTGGAAACTAATCAAAATAAATTGTAATGAATCAAATTTAATAAAAAAATACGACATTGTGAAATCTGTTGAAAATTAGTTATTCAATACTTCCATCGACCAGATTAAGATGGCGCACCCTGTACATTTCCAATTTTAGTTGCTTTAAGGGCGGGGTACGGTCTATTCGGTGAAGAAAAGACACTTTTTTAAACATTTTTTTACAAGATACGGGCAATGTATTTTAAATCAAATGATTACAGTATTGTAGAATAACATTTCAAGAATATTTTCTGAAAATTTCAGCGGAAAATATAAACTAAGCCGTTGGCAGCAAATCTCCGGAGATGTCTACAAAAAAAGGTGTTTTGCGGTGGAGGTTGTAACTCATCACGCGATCATCGGAAATCAAAAAATCAAATTGATTTTATTAGTTTATGAGTTTCCCCAGGTAACGCTGTCGAGTTTGTTTTTTTTTAATTGATTTTTCAATTTTTTGTAACACTGGAAAGTCAAAAAACGCGATTTTCGCTTAAAAAATCGGCAAATTTGTTATTGTAAAATGAAAAATAACAACAAATTTTTTAAAAACTCGACAGCGTTACCTCATGATTTATACAGAGAAAGAGTGTACGAAGTTTGAAAAGGATCAGTGCAATAGATTTTAAACTACAGCCACCACCGACTTTGAAAACGTGAAGTGTGGGAAAATCGCTTTAAAGTTTCGCAAAGGAGCGAAGGGACTCAGAGCCTCGGATGGTTAAAATTCCATATCTCCGTTAGTTTTACCCCAATTGCTTTAAAAATTTGATACATCATTCTTGAGATGTTGTGCATTCATAAAATAAAATAAATAAAAAATGGAAAAAAAAAGTTTCAAAACCATACCCCGCCCTTAACACCTCTATTGTCCCCCAAGTATACATTTACAGGATCTTTGAGATCGATACATTTATTAAAATATCTCTCATTATTGATGATATGGTCGGTACACCCGCTATCCAATATCCAGTTTATTTCGCATTCGCTTAGTCTATTTCTCTATTTGTCTTGTTCTTGTTGATTTTCCCGATGTGCGCCTGCTCCTATTTGGCCGCGTCAACTGCTGCCGAGGTTAGAGATCGGAATGGTGAGTCCGCAGTGATCTGCGTTACTCGCCGAGGTTAGAGATTGGAATGGTGAGCCTGCAGTGGTCCACCTTACTCACCGAGATTAGAAATTAGAATGGTGAGTCCGCACTGGTCCGCGTTACTCCCCGAGGTTGCGGATTTCAGGGTAATCACTAAGAATAAACAAGGATTTCTCCTTACTCACTATTACTTTTACACTGGCTAGGAGAGTTTTAATTGTCTTCGAAGATCGGAGAGAACTGACTAAAAGGGCCACATTTCGGCCCTTTTTTACTATGTTGATGCTCCTTCCAGTGCTATTCCCAGGGGTTGGAGAGGGCGAGTTCCTCTGGCCCAATTGGCTATAAATGTCCCGTCTCCCACACTCCTGGTGCCTTACAAGGAGTCTGCCCTTACAATATTTCTTATCTAATGTTGTGATAGGGATTGGAGCGAGCAAGATTCTGATGCTGGTTGGCTAGGTCTTGCCATCTCCCACGCACCCGATGTACTAGAGGGATTTCTACCCCTTATCTCAAACGAGCGAGGGGCCTGTTTCTCCGCTTTCTTATCCTGAGCCCCCACTGCAGCGGCTCTGGCTGAGCCATGCAGTGACGTCAAGAGTGTTGCATAATTGGGGACGTAACAATTGTAGATATAGTTTATTGCTCTTAAGTCGTTCTCGTCCCAATAATCTTTATCTGCTGCTATTTTAGCCCTGATTATCACTCCTTCACATTTTTTAAGTCTCAAAAACGTCATAATACGTTTTTTTCACATGCTGTAGTCCTCTCCATCAAATACAGGTACCGTACCAAAACCGTCGGTTTTGGCCATCTTGTATCACGGCTCGCTCTCGGACGTTCCTTCGTGTTCGCAGAGACGGCACTTTCTTGGACGCATTTTTTCTATACTTGATCGCACGAAACCACTGAATTTGAGAAACCACGCTCGGCTAGCATGATGAAATAATCGAGTGGAAGAACAAGTATAAGAGAAATTATATATATATTTATTAGGTACAAAGTTACATACTAATATTCTTCGAGTTGTTTGTACGTTCTCTGTACAGCGTTCGTAGAGTTACTGACGCCATCACGATATCTACTTACTCCTCACGACACGCTGGCCGGACATGCTGTGTGGGGAGAGACTTATACACCAAACCAGTCACACTAGGGAAACAGTCAGTGTAAATGTACATACGTACTCATCCTTCAACAATAATAACCAATCGTTGTCTCTTCGAGATAACATGGCTGTCATGCCGAATTATGACGGTCATACTTTGTCATTGGGTATGATTATCCAAGGATGCAAGGAAGCCTTGGCTATGATGGGGCCAGGCGCCGAATCAAATTTAGTGAAAGCAGTCCGTATAAAAATAATTGGCGAACCCCGTCGCACTATACAGGGGCAAACTTTTGAAACGATAGAAGATTTGGGTAAATTTCTTGAAGATATTTATGCACCAACGCGAAACGTATATCAGCTGCAAGGTGAACTAGGATCAATATATCAGAGAGAAAGTGAGTCTGTTATTGCATATTCGAATCGTGTACGAGATTTGAAAAATTTGATACTTGAAAATTACGATGCAAGCGAGGATAATCCCTTGGCTGGCGCATTTATCAATAATACTAGACAAAGCCTTCTAGCTTGTTTTCTAAACGGTTTAAAACCGGAAATTGAACAACGATTAACTCCCAATAATAATCACGAAGAATTGATAAAGATAGCTGTGCAGACCGAAAAGAGTTTAGTGTCACAAGCAGCCTGCGTAGCGGTGAGCAAGTAACGTTGAGTCCAAGGGTCCCTAAACCCGAGGTGAAACGAGGAGTACACGTGGTAGCGAGCGAAGTGTATTGCCAGTTGTGCAATAAAAAAGGGCACAATGCTAAAGAATGCTCGACCCAGAAGACTAGCCAAGCGTTAGCAGTTGGTTCACAAAATTTGGGAAATGTCGATAAAGGGCGGAGCATATGTCAGATCTGTCAAAAGACTGGACACTCGGCGGACAAATGTTTTGAAATCTTTCCACCTTTACATAACAATAAACCTAGCCTTGAAGCCCCTTCATTTATCATATGCCAGATCTGTAAAAAACAGGACACTCAGCTGACAAATAATAATAAACTCACCTTTGACGGTCCTTCACTCACTATATGCCAGGTATGTAAGGCTATCCAGGCTGCTGTGTAGCCTGCCGCGCTCGGTTGGGTCGGAGATAGCCGAGGAAGGGCCTCGCGGAGCCAAGGTTGTGCCTCGCAGGCATGCCGCGTTAAGCGAGAGGTTATCTCTCTCGCTTGACTTCGGCTTCGCTCACCGGCTATCTCCCTCATTTGACTCCAGCGCTCAACGACGCTTTCGTATTACGCAGCCATATGGCTATTTTTTACTTCTGTGAAAAACCGCCTGGACAGCGCACACATCCTCGGTACACTCTCGGATTTTTCACCAGCTCACCGGATTTTCTCAGTATTTTCAAGCTCAACAGGACTCAAATACACGGTAAGAGTACACCGACACAATTCAGTGCAATTCAATGTCGGTGAGGAGTAGAAAATAAGTCGGTACATCAACATAAAGGTCTCACACTTTGGCGTGCTTTGCAGCACTGGCTGTACCACGGTTTTCATCACCACATTTTGCCTGCTCGATTAATATAATTACGCATGTGCTCTCTATTCACGATATTTTCCCCCAGTAAACCTGCTGGGAAAATACTGTGAATATTTCTACTCATTTGTGCATCCTCATACTCTCATTTTGTTGTACAGTGCAGCGTTGACTGCTTCACAGTCCGTTCTAGTAGAATTCCAGCACTCAAGTACCAGAGTTGCATATGCCAGCACTGATTCTCTGTGCATTCAAATTTTCTAGCTTATTGAGAAGTTCCTGGAATTAGTAAAATTGATCTGTGCACTCACATATCTCATTGCGTGGCGTGCTCCACAGCACTGGCTGCAGCACGTACACTGCTCTCAATAACCACAGCACACAATTAATATAATTGTGTGCTACTCAAGTAACTCATAAATGCAGCACACAATTAATGTAATTATGTGCTGCTCAAATGTTTCACTCAAATCAAAATTTAACTGCAATTCTTTGTATTTTAATTTATATCTTTATTATTTTTTTTCTATTTTAGATATTTTTTAGTGAAAGAGTGGATGGTAGAATAAAAACCACTTTCTCTATAGACCATCTTTCTGTCTGGTTTTGTTTTTTTCTGCGACGAGTGAATACTCATATTTTTTCAATATCTTCTCAGATTCCATCCAACACGTCTGGACGGATTCTCAAACAAAGAGAATCTACTGATGATTCAAAGACGAAAAAGGAATGACTGGTAACAAGTAAAGTTGAAGTAATAAAAGAAAATAAGTCCTCGGACGGACTGAGTTATGAAACTAATAAAGATAAAGTCAATTCAAGTGAGAATATTGGAAAAAAATTCATTCCGACGGGGAAGAATGCATTCTTATCAGAGACAGTACCCCGCGGAGATACAGAAACTTCTTTAGAGACTATGTCTGTTTTCTTGAAAAAAATTATAAAGGAAGAAAGACGAAATTGTTCAGAAATTATTGAAGAAGCCTACGAAAACCGTGTGAAAAATGAAAAATCAAGTAAAGAAATTGGTAAACCAAAAATAGAAGATGAAGTTGGAAATTCGCAGTCTAGTTCATAAAATTTTATGGAACTTTGTACGTCGGATTCGAGCAAGGGGAATACTTATATTGAACCTGTAGAGTTTATTGTACCTAGAGAAAACATTGTCTATCTGAATTCGATAGAGACGAAAGTAAACTTTGTTAATGAGGAGACTTGCCTTTGCTCCACAGGCGTGTCTATGCCGACGAAACGGGCAGCGCTTGCTGGAGAATTAAGGGAGCTCAGCTCAAATTTTTTGGGAAAACCTATACCTATGGAAAGGACAGAACGTCCTCAAGATTATGAAAATTATGTTCAAGAAGAAAATATTATTAATTCAAACTCAATAAAAACAAAAATATCAGCAAAAAATAGCGAGTCTAATTGTATTAATTATGCGGGTTGATCTAGCTTCACAGAAGTAACTGTGCCGACTAAACGGTCAGAACTTGTTGGAGATATGCGAAAACTCGATCCAGATTTTGTAAGGAGATCTGTGCCTATAGAAAAGACAGAAACCTTTGAAGATGTTAATTATTACAATGGGGAATTTGGAAAGTCAACCAAAGAACAAATACTCCAAGAGAATAGAAACGTTGAAAAAATTGAATCAGTAAAAGTTAATTATTCAGATTTTTCCAAAGCATCAGAGTCAATAAAAGAAGTAATAACGATTGAAAATAAAGAAGTACTTTGCCATAAACCTGTCGAATCTTTTGTGCCTGCGAATTATTGCGATCAAACTGTCAATCTTAAAAATTATGAATACCCGAAGAATTTACGAACAACTTGTACACTTGAACCGTCAAAAAAGGAAAATATTATAGAAAATATTGAAGACAAAGAAATACATTTGAGAAGCGAGAAATATAGTCCAAAATCATATAAAATCATGTACGTTTCGTTAACACAAAAACCCAGTATAGCTGATATCACTCGCGAAACTCAACCTTTTATTCGCGAAAAATCATGACGTAATATCAGAATCGGTAATGATCGACCGCTATAATCAAATTAAGGAATTATTAAGACTCGTCGAATTGAACGAAGAAGAAAAAGCAAATATCGAGACGCTTTTAAAGGGTAGCGCACAATTATACCGAATCCTAGGAGATACGTTGACGTGCACCACTATATTGCAACATCGCATTCCTACTACAGATGATCTTCCTATAAATACTCGACCCTACAGATGGGCAGAATGTACTAAAGAAGAAATAGGCAAGCAAATAGAGGATATGCTCGGTAAAGGAGTAATAATACCCTCTACCTCACCATACAATTGTCCTGTCTGGGTCGTTCCTAAGAAAGCCGACTCTCAGGGTAATAAAAAATGGAAAGTAGTATTCGATTACCGATCGCTAAACGAAAAAACGATCGCCGACGCGTACCCCATACCCAATATCAACGATATATGTAATCAATTAGAGGGTGCACAATACTTTTCTGTATCCGATTTAGCATCGGGATTCCATCAGATAGAAGTCTCTCCAGAGGATCGTCATAAGACCGCATTTACTACTTCACGTGGCCATTTTGAATGCGTTAGAATGCCGTTGGGCCTTCGGAACGCCCCTCCGACGTTTCAAAGAGCGATAGACCTCACTCTAAGTGGGCTCCTCGGGAAAGGACTATTTGTTTACTTGGACGATATTGTCATCTATGCCCACAATCTCAAAGAACACGAGAATATATATCGTGAATTAATTAAACGATTAGAAGCAGCAAATCTAAAATTACAACCAGATAAATGCGAATTTTTAAAACGAGAAGTCGCGTATTTAGGACATATAATCGAGAATAATGGAGTTCGGCCCGATCCTAAGAAATTAGAAGCTGTACGTGATTATCCCATGCTTAAAAATATTTTTAATATTCGACAATTTCTGGGACTAACAGGTTATTATAGGCGATTCATAGAAGGATATGCCAAGATATCAAAACCCCTCACGGCTTTATTACGTAAAGAAAATATATTTGATTAGGGACCCGAACAACAACAGTCATTCGAAATTTTAAAGAATAAATTTTGTATGGCTCCAGTTTTGTGATATCCTGATTTTTCGAAGCCTTTTATTTTAACAACAGATGCATCGGGTTATGCTATCGGTAGTATACTTTTACAAGGAAAAATTAACAACGATCATCCATGCGCTTACGCCTCGCGAGCTTTGAGTCTAGTCGAAGAACGGTACGACACTTACGAAAAGGAAGCATTGGCTATAGCGTACTCCATACTCCACTTTGGGCAATATTTGTATGGGCACCATTTCACTGTAGTAAGTGAACATAAACCGCTGTTGTGGAATATCCTAAAATCCTGCGCTGGAGACTGAAACTCGCCGAGTACGAATACGATGTAGTGTACAAGGCCGGTAAAACTAACGTTAACGCCGATGCACTCTCAAGAAACCCCATAGAGGCATTAACTATCATAGACGATATTTACATGGTTCGCATGAATCCTTCAAAAAGCCACCGCAAAAAGTATATATACTAGTATATATGTTATCGGATACTGATATATCTCGGCTATTAGAAGAAGATTCAGAAGAAGAGGAAAATCTAAGCAGCGACGTTCCTGGAAATTTCGGTTATCTTAACGATGTAGAAGAATTTGACTGGGTACGCGAGTCGGCTGATCCTTTCGAACAGCTGGAAGACGTAGTTTCTCCATACAAATCACCGACAAATCACTGGTCACGAAAACGAAATTTTTCAGACGCCCGCAGTGAACAAGGCACCACTAAAGAAACCCACCGTAAAAGTGAAAGGTAATATGCCTCGGGAGACGTGCAAGAATAAAAACGTCGAAACTAAGAGTAAGCAAGTGACCTACAGCGTTGAGGACTTTTCTCTGCCATCAGACACCTCTTCAGATCGACTGAGTAACCAAACACATGTGCCGTTACCAGTCCAATCCTACAACGATATGTCTCATAAAAACAACGAATCTTGCGATGAAAGCGAAGTCGAAGACCATAACCCTCGAGAAAACCCAGACAGAACAGTGCAGGAAAAACATGCACGTGAACCCTTCCAAGGTAGCGAAACATAATCCCCAAGCGACAACATGTAAAGCCTAAGAACTCACTTATATTGCCTTACACCATCCTGCATAAAACTACGAAGGGAATAGTTATTGCTTCCAATGTTAAACAATCGCGAGACTTATTTTACACTTAAAAAGATAATTTAGTTTATTTTGTTTCCACCAACTGTGAACCGATAGATACTGGAGCTATTGCACTACGAGATAACGACAATTTTCCACACTTAAAGAATCTAGAATTAAAGAAAGTTCAATCTATTACGAAACAAGCTCACAGATTCAATATAGCTTTGTTTATCACAGATAATTCTGGAGAAGGTTCCACATTAATTTTGGAAAATATAGTAGAAGCTTTAAAAAGTGCTCCTTATTTAATTGACAAGTTATCATAAAAAACCTTCAGTATTGCAAAATCAAGTTTTATGTTGAATGTGCTATGGGAAAATATTATATCTCAAATTCGATTAATATTCGCGCAAAGCGACGTTAAAATCATTATTTGTCACGGGTTAGTTAGACAACCCCCAGTGGAAAGACAAAATGAAATTATTGAAGAAATGCATTCGTCAACCATAGGTGAACGCAGAGGTGTCAGTAAAACTTATAATTGAATTCGTCACGTGTATTATTGGAAAAATTGAAAAACTGACGTCCAATTGTATATTCAATGGTGTTTACAATGTCAATTACAAAAATTAGTCCGTGTAAAAACTAAACAGCCTATGACCGTAACAGATACTCCAGCAATTGCTTTTGATGAAATTGCAATGGATATAGTAGGCCCTATACCAAAAACTAAGCACGGAAATGAATACTTATAATCCAAGATCAATTAACAAAATATTGAGTAGCAATCCCTTTACCTAATGAGAAGGCAGTAACGATAGCGGAAGCAGTCGTCAAGCGATTCATTTGTTATTTCGGCTCACCCAAAGCGGTACTCACTGACCGAGGTATTAAGTTTTTGAGTAATTTCTTAAAACAAATTGCGAAATTGTTAAAAATACGTAAAGTTAGAACTACGGTATTTCACCCTCAATCCAATGGATCATTGGAAAGATCGCATCATGCTCTTGGTGAATATCTTAAACAATTCACAACTAAACAAAATAATTGGGATGAATGGGTTGAAATGGTTATTTATAATTATAACACGAATGTACACGAAGGTACTAAGCACACTCCATACGAAATAGTTTTTGGCAAGATAGCTCGTACCCCTCCAAGTATGCCGCCTGCCGAGATAAAAAATCTCGCCACCTACAATGAATATCTAACACAATTCGTCACGCAAATCCATGAAATACAGGGTTTGGGACGACAAAATTTGATAAAGGCTAAAAAAAATTCCAAAAGATATCAAGACAAAAAAATTAATCCCATTGCATTTAAAGTGGGTGAACTAATATTTTTGCTTAAAGGACCAAAACCAGGAAAACTCGGCGACCACTACACCGGTCCGCACGAAATAAAGCCTATTAACGAACGGTAAAGTACGTATTAAACTCTCAAACAGAGACATTACTGAACTTCCAAATCGATTGAAGAAATCGAAAATTGCATTCTAAGATTTTCGAAAAAACTTCCAGAAATATATTTTGCATAGAAATATACGATGTTTATATGGTACGCACTCATGCTGTACTTCTTACTCTTTTTGTAATTTTGTAATAATAAGTATAGAAATTACATAATAAAATTGATAAATGCGAATGAAAAATCAGAAAATAGAAGTAAAAATAAATTAGTATAATACGGGAGTAAATATAAAAACTACAATAATCACTAATAGTACTCCATATCTATTTTTCATGCATAAATAACTTCTCAACCGTTGCGTGGTAATATAACAATACATATTGAAAATAAGAAGATGAGCATCAGTACTGCATATGATGAATACAGAGAGGCGCATCTAGCACTACTATGTGCAAATTCGTTTAACAATTATCACCGTTGGTAAGGGACATTTATAGTCTCTGACGAACTTGCTGCCGCAGGTTTTTACCATACCGGTAAAAGTGATATAGTCACATATCTACAACGAACAAACACTAATAAGTAAATGGGAATCGACGATATTCCAATACTAGGAGACAACCTAGGCAAAAGCAATGCCAAGTTGTCCTCCAAATACCGTGCTATAACGTATTAATCTAATTACCCTTTATCCGATAAATAAACATATTGAATATAAAAGAAATAATATACATATATAATAATAGTAATAATAATAATGGTAATAATAATAATAACATTGATCATTGTATTCAAGTTTTAGTGAATATAAATTTTTCTTAAAGGTTTCAAACCAAGCAATCACAGTTTCCAATACGCCAACGCAAACGAGACACTAAGAAACTCACCCAAAGACAAGGTACTAAATAAAACCTCTTGAAGAGAGAATATTTTAGTGCATCCGGATCAGTTTTAGACTTCAAGAAAAAAAAGTACAATAAATATAAATAGAATACCATAATAATTATCATAAGAACATTAACACATACTAATAAATATACGCATATATATTTCTATTAACATAACTAAATTAATATACTACCGTTTATACCTGCATCTTGGAGAAGATAAATTATAAAAGTGTGTTTTCACCATCGCTAAGCAAGTCATCAAAAGGCCCACGTGGCATGTAGTCATACGAACAAGTACGTCTTGACAGTTACTGTAGTTGGCCAGTAAACTTTATAGACCCACTGCAACTTGCCGGTGCAGGATTTTATTACACCGGGCAAGACAACGAGGTCAGTTGTTTTAATTGCAAAGTTATTATTAAAGAATGGGAAGTCGGTGATATACCAACGTATGATCACCGTAGGTGCCAAGAGCAATGCCGTTTTGTCCGTGGCATACCCTGTGGAAACGTGCCCATCGGGGCAGATCCACGAGATGTACCCCTTTCTTGTGAAAGAGAACGTTATGATTGTAGGTTAGAAGTAAGATTATTCTTACTTCTGACAGTAAGAGGCGTGACAGGCGTTTACACGCGACCCCTGACTGTCACGAGGATATGCCTCGAAAGAAGAGCGATTTAACTCCCATGTATCACGCATTCGAAGATTATACTAAACGAGTAGACAGCTTCACTTACTGGCCTGGAAATTGTGAAATCAATATTGCAATACTAGCAGCAGCCGGATTTTTTTTCACGTGCAGTCAGACTAAAATCAGGTGTTTTCATTGTGGAGTATCATTAGGCAATTGTGAAATTTATGAAGACCATTGGGCAAAGCATTCTATATGGGGCCCTAATTGTCGTTACATAATAATGAGCATAGGAAGCCGACCACTCTATCAACCACGTCGTCGCCATCCTTTTTCCTCGTTAACTCCCGCCTCTCAGACAGAACTGTCCGAAAGCCCCCCTACCTGCGACCAGAGATTTGTCGCCCGACTATTGGAAAGGCTCCGAGCCACCCTCGACTGTCTAGAATGGGCATGAAAATTGGAATACTTGTCGAAATACAATCTTTTTTTCACTTTCAAGAAATAACATTTCATCTAGGGTTCAGTACTGGATCGCAGACCGTAAAACAACAAATGAAATATCAGCCGAGATAGAAAAAATCTATAAATCGACGTCAGTGAGAATCTGGGTCAGGTATGGAATGATTGTAAAAACAACGGTGGCTATTCGGAGGCCTAAAGGATATAATGGAGGCCTAAATTGGGACTTCAATGGCCCGAACAAAAGTAAACTATCAAGTGAGCTCTGGCTGTATCACAATATAATATATGTACCAGTGACTGGTCGTTGACCGGCTTAAAATTAGGATGTTTATCGAAAGATTAGTCATTTTCCGTTAATTAGAAATAATATCCTATTTTCGGTTTCGAATAAATAACGCCAAGACAAAAAATATCCATTAATCAAATTTCAGCGACAGTATGGGCCAGCCCTGAGGACAGTGAAAATAGATAGTTGAAGAGTGGATTGATAGTTTGCCTTTGCCCGTGTCACATACGACATGCTACATACGATGTAGCACGGGCAAGGGCGAGTGTCCCTTTTTTTAAAATATGCTCAAATATATCAAAAGTTAGGAATTTAATTGAATAATGTTTGCAACAACAGTTGTTAGATATAAAGGGGGATATAAGATGAGCATATCAGTTTTTGGGTCCGGGGTTTCTGCTGGGTCCATTGAGGTCCAAGTTTTGTTTTTTAAATGTAAACTCTTATTTTTCATTGCATTTTTTTGTTCCTCGTCGAAAAATGTGTAAGTTTTGCTCCGAGTTATTTTTCGTTTTTCATCTTCGAGCAAGCCCAAAACGTCATTCAAAGTATGCGATGAAATTAAAAAGGGAACACCTCAATTAAGAAGTGGATTAAAATCAATTAAATTAAATCAATTATGAAATGGTTAAAAAACAATTCAAATGAACCCTTAAAAAATCTTCAATGTTTAACCATTCATCGTAGAACTCGTTTTCATTTTTAATTAACAAAGTGGCAAATATTTACGTATTGTTATTCTTTCCACAGGAAAACTTCGAATAAGTTTTTGGGCCTGTTGGAAGACGAAAAACGAAAAATGACTTGAAGTAAACCTCACTTATTTTTTAACGAGAAATAAAAGAATGTATTAAAGAATAGTTGAACATCAATGGGCTCAGTAGAGGCCCCGCACTCAAAAACTGATATGCTCATCTTATGTTCCTCTTTATATAAAACAACTTTTGTTGGAAACATTTTTCAATTAAGATCTTAGTTTTCTATATTTTTGAGCATATTTTAAAAAATGGGACACTGTACTTATACTGGTTATGTAAATCATCACCACATGGTATTTTTAAAGATTTTTTAGTCTTTCCAATACAGATTTACTCGGTGCTAATGTATTTGACAATGGTATGTGCTATTGTTAGTTAGCTAGCGAATGAAAATTTTTCTCTTTGCAGCACGTGCTTTAAAGTTTTCAGTTTATAATAATACAAAAGAATACCAACCATTACTTATTTCAGTTCTTTCAGTTCATAATAAAACTAAATAACACCAATAATTCACTTTTCTCTCTGAACAATATGTCCTCAAAATGTTTTTCACTCGCTGCCAAATATGTTTTCTTCAAATGTCAACTCTCTCTGATTTCATTTTCAAATCTTTATCAGTTTTTCTGATATAGTTGTACCCTTGACCAATGTGTTTTTTAAACTTCCTGCGCTGTTACCACTTGACTAACGAAGGAATTGTTTTCTCTTCGCAGTATCGGCTTGGAAGTTGTTAACTTGTGAGAACCTCATTCTTTTTTTTCAATGTGTCTGAAGAGCTTCAATATGTTTCCAATTGTGATGTTTAAATCCCGGAAATATACGCCATTAATCGTCATAACCATTAATTTGTCAAAAACAAGGTCATTTGGCTCAAGTTTGTAAAGTTAGGAAACAAACAAAAGAAAAAGAAAATAAGTTTAATAAAGTAAAAAAGGTAAAGTAGTAAAAATTTTATTTCCAATATAAATGAAATGGAAGACAATTTTGAGTCACGGTTCCTTTTAGAAGGTAGAAAAGAAAACTCAGCTGTGGTAAATATTTAAATAGAATCTATTGCTCCTTGGAAAGTTGGAATTAATTTTCGAAATATGAATTTCATATTGACACAGGGTCAGAAATTTCGATTATTTCGGAAAAAGAGTTTTTAAATCGGAAATAATGGAATACATTACCCCTAGCAAGAACATAGAAAAATTAAAACACACCCAGGGCACAAAATTGATTATCGGTATAATGAACGTTCAAGTGGAGTATAAGAGGAGGAATTTGATACTTCCCCTTTTCGTATTGCCCGGGGATGGACCTCCACTCGTTGAGAAAAATTCGATACGTGCATTAAGAGTCCCGGTGGGAGAATTCGGAAGTAATGATGGAAATTGTCATGTCGGAATGATTCAAAGCGCAAGTCATAGGGACATCGATGTAATTATTAATGACTTTGAATCAGTTTTCTCAGCCAAATTGGGAAAATATACGAAGGATGGTTTCAAATTGCACCGGGATGATAATGTTCAACCAATTTTTTGTAAGGCAAGGCCATTACCATATTCGATGAAAGATAAAGTTAAAAAAGAATTGAATCGTTTAATCATAGGAGGAATTCTACAGTCGAAAGTAGTGAGTTGGCAACTCCGAGTGTTCTGGTTCCTAAAAGTAATGGAGAAATAAGAATCTGTGGGGATTATATTAACGATTAATTCCAGAATAAAAATAGACCGTTATCCTGTACCAAGAATCCAAGACTTATTATCAAGTCTAAATGGGGGAAAAGTTTTTTCGAACGATTTCTCGTTACGATTGCAACTCACAAAGGATTGTTTACTTATAAATGCCTTTGTTTTAGTGTAGCCTCAGCCCCGGGATTGTTCCAACGCGAAATGGGAAAGATATTACATGGATTGGAGGGAGTTGTATGATATTATGATTAGTGGCCCATCGGTAGAATTACATAATAAGAGATTTAAAGACGTGTTCAGCCGATTAAAAGATTGTGGACTAACTGCAAATAAAAGTAAATGTATTTTCGGTGGAGATAAAATACAGTTTTTAGGATACATGCTAGATGGCACGGGAATTCATGCAGCAACGGATAAAATAAAGGCAATAGTTGATGCCCCAGCGCCCACAGATACGACTCAATTCAGAGCATTATTGGGTATGATGAATTATTATTCCAAATCTATAAAAATCTATGCACAATTACTGAATCCGTTGTATCAATTGTTACAGAAAAACGTGGTTTGACAGTGTTATCTTGATCAGGACAAATCATTTAACGAGGCAAAGGGTTGTTTGATCTCGTCAGAAGTGTTGGTACATTATGATGCCAAATTACCGATTACACCTGCGTGTGACGCATCACCCTTTGGCATAGGGGCAGTATTATCACATATGTACTCCGACAAGTGAGAGAGACCCACAGCATTTGCATCTAGATCATTGACAAAAGCAGATAACAAATATTTGTAGCTTGATAAGGAACTTTAAGTTTGGTTTTCGGGGTGAAAAATTTCATCAATACCATTATGATAGAGACTTTATTTTAGAAACCGAACATAAACTACTTATATATATTGGGTTTGGGAAAAAGTTCGTGGCGTTTTTCTCGATAGATGGCATCAATTGCAAATAAGTCAGGAAACACGGATCGCAGCGACACCTCTAAACGCTCGTTGGAAAGGTGACACTTCGAGCATTACTTTGAGTGTATAAACATCGAAATAAGTGCAGTGGTTGAAAAGTAGTTTGCGTTTGAAAATGGAGAAAATTAATAAAAAATTGCGCTATGTTTTGCAATATTATTACGACAAAGGGAAGAACGCTGCGCCAGCTTGTGAAAAAAATTGTGCTGTGTACGGTGAAGGTAATTTATCAAAATCTGCTGCGCGGAAATGGTTCGCTCGCTTTCGCTCTGATAATTTTTATGTGAAAGATGAGTCACGCTCTGGTCGTCCAATCACTAAAAATCTGATGAAATTCTTGAAAAAATCCAGCATGATAAGCATATCAGCAGTGTCGATATTGGTATGGAGCTGGGTATTGACCACAAAACGGTTTTGAACCATTTACACAAAGCTAGCTACGAAAAGAAGCTCGAATTAACATCTGCGAGGCGCAGCTGAAACGCAATGAAATCGAGCCATTTCTGAAACGTGTCATAACCAGTGATGAAAAATGGATCACGTACGACAATCGGAAGCGTCAAAGATCGTGGACAAGGGATGGTGAGCCGTCACAAGCGTTCACGACGCCAGGATTGACGGCGAAAAAGGTCATGCTGTGTGTGTGGTGGGACTGGAAGGGAATCGTCCACCATGAGCTACTTCCAGTTGGTCAGACGATTGATTCTCAACTCTACTGTGGCCAACTAGAGAGATTACGCCAAGCAATTGAAAGAAAATGGCTCGAATTGATTAATAAGAAAGGTGTCATCTTCCATCATGACAACGCCCGACCACACACTTCTTTGATGACCCGTAAAAAATTGCGAGAGCTTGGTTGGGAAGTTTTGATGCATCCACCGTATAGTCCAGATATACCCTCTGACTATCACTTATTCCGATCTCTGCAGAACTCTCTCAATGGAATTAAGCTGTTTTCAAAAGAAGCCCGTGAAAACCACTTGATTCAGTTTTTCAGCCAGAAACCACAGAAGTTCTTCACCGATGGCATCATGGCTCTACCCGAAAAATGGTGAAACATTGTCGATAATAATGGGGTATATTTGGTTTAAATAGATTCATTTTCACACTATAAGAAAACCAGTTGAATTTTACTAAATAAATGCCACGAACTTTTTCCCAGACCCAATATTTTTGCGTCGAAAAAGGGTTTTCAGCAATTGTCCGCTAGTCGAGTACAACGATGGGCTGTGTTTTTTCGGCCGCTTATCAGTTTGAGATCAAACATGTCAAAGGCATCGATAATGGTCGTGCTGATAGTCTTTCACGTATTCCGTTGCCAATGAACGAAATGAAATTCAAAGAAACAGAAGATTATTCTTATTTAAATTATGTAATTGACGAAGTCAAAGCTATGGATGGGAATCGTATTAAATTAGAAACGGAAAAAGACCCAAATCTCAGACAGGTCCGGAAATATGTGTTAGAGGGTTGACCTGCTAGGGTTAGTGAAGAGTTTACCGCATTCAAAAATCAAGATAATGAATTGACCGTGGAAGAAGGATGTATACTATGGGGACATCGAGTTGTGATTCTTCCGTGTATGCGCGAAGAACTGTTGTATGAGTCACATTGTAACCACATGGGTATTGTGAAAATGAAAGCGTTAGCTCGATCTTACATCTGGTGGCCTAAAATTAACGAGGATATAGAACATGTGACAAAAACATGTTTGGCGTGTCTAAAAATGGCAGACAATCCACCGAGATCAGTATTACATTCATGGGAATGGCCGAATGGACCTAATCATAGAATACATGCAGATTTTCTAGGTCCTGTCAAGGGAAAAATGTATATAACAATTATTGACGCATTTTCCAAATGGATAGACGTTAAAGAATTACCGGATATTACATCGGAGACTACAATTAAAGCGTTTAAAGAATATATGTTTACGTGAGGAATTCTACTTAAATTAATTACGGACAATGGGCCGAGTTCTTACTCGGAATTATTTAAAGAATTTTCAAAACCTTATGGTATCCATTAAATACGAACTGCCCCATACCATCCAGCATCAAACGGCGCAGCTGATAATGCGGTTAAGATTTTCAAAAAGAAATTTAAAGTTTTAAGAGAGGCAGGAAATTCGAAGCAAGATGCGATACTTAAATTTTTATTCCACTATCGAGCAACGCCTTATTGTACTACAAACTGCAGCCCAGCAGAATTACATATAGGATGAAAATTTCGTACAAAACTTGATGTAGTCAGACTAGATCTTAGGAAACATGTAGAAAATAGACAACTAAACCAACAGCGTTTCTTTCCAGGAAATAGACGATTTACTTGTGATAATAATATAGTAATGATGAAAAACTATGCAGACAATGGGTGGAATAAGGTTCGAGTTATCAAACAATTATCTCCGGTTACCTTTTCGGTTCAAGCGGAAGACAATCGAAGAAATTGTAACTTGGCGGGCGAGAGAAGCATGGGAAATGTGGGAAAAGAAAAGGATATTACTAATTCCATGAATAAGGCAACAATTATAAGAGATGATAAGCCATCAAAACTGGAACAATAAAAAATAGTGCAGTGTTTACCTGCGAATGTTAGCAGTAATATACAAACGATGCATAGATCATCCAGAGTTCCAAAACCAAGGACAATATTTGATTTATAGAATAAACTGTAAGAATTTGTAACACCGAAATGATTTGTACAATAGGATGAATTTGTAACTCCGAAATGACTTGTATAGACAGGAAGAATTTGTAACTCCAAAGTGAATTGTATAAACATGAAGAATTTGTAACTCCGAAATGATTCGTACAAATGGGAAAATGTGTAACTCTAAAATGACCTGTATAAACTAGGAAAATTGTAATTCCGGATATGAACGGAAATAGTGCACAACTAAATGTGTAACTTTGGAGATACAAAATCTATAAATACGAAGGAATTTCAGTTTTAGTGGGGAGATATGTGATGTTAAAATCTCGGAAATATACGCCATTAATCGCACGGTGTTGCCCCCGCAATCTACCTGAGGTTCCGTTCGTAATAACAAGCAAGGTCAAGCCAGGCCATGTCGAGCCTCGACTCAAGAAAATCCATCATCTGTCCCGCGTGTACGATCCCATACAATAAAGTATGATTATATAAGATATCTGAACGTGTGTAATTATTTAGAGACCATGTCTCAGACACTAAACCAATAGTCTCCAGTAAGATTTGTAGGCCATTTTCGCACTCTTCCATATGTTAGTGAAATATTTTTTACTCTGTAGGATATATTAACAAAAATTTTTTTTTTCTATGATATGGTAAAAAAAATTTTTTTTTTTATGATATGGTAAAAAAATTCTTTCACATTCTCCAATATGAACCCAAGAGTCTCTTTACTCTCTTTGATGTGCTAAAGGTTAGTACAATCCCAAGAGCTTTTTCATTCTTCTATGTCCCAAAGATTTTACTGCGCACAATTAGTAATGTGCTTTGAAAATCGTTCTACGCTGTTACAAGTGAGTTACCAAAAATGTATTTTTCCTCTTGCAGCATGCACATAACCTTTTACTCTGCAACATGATTTGAAAATTATGTTTACTATCATCGCTCAGTTTTTTTAATGTTGCTAAACATTCTTTGCGTCGATTTTTCTCAATAACCAACATAAAATTTGGTTTCAATTTTCTCAGGCTGACAACACGTCCATAATTTTCATGTGGCGACAATTTTAGTTGCTAAACACCATGATTACCACGCTAGTTAATAGATTAGGAACGACTGCCTCATCACGGGGTACCAAATTCAGATACAGTAGGTTATCCTTGACCGGTAGCAGACGTTTAATTTCTTTATCGTTGTCGTATAAATACAACAAAAGCTTCTTGTAAGTTGACACAATTTCCGTAAGCGTTAAGTTATCCTGCTGACGAACTTGCCCCAGAAAGAATTTAAACAAAACTTAGCGACCGAGCGTAGCCCTTAATTTTCCTTTATGTTGGTAGCGTTCAACCGGATACCCTCAGCGCGTTCGTAATCGTCAATATATTGTTCGCGAGGCACCTCGCCGATACAGGGCTTGGGTCACTCACTCCTGTTTAATACTTAAAAATGTATGTACATACTTTACGAACAAGTCACCCTCGCGTGTATCGATGTAATAAGTTATCGTGTTGTACGACCAAATGACGGAAATTTTAAATATTTTATAAACACAGTCTATTGCTTTCCGCACTCCATCCATCACCCAGGTACCTGTGAAAGCCTTATCCTCGGAGTTTTCATGAATGCACGACCCTGAGTTACATCCTCTGCATATTTACGGCATAGGGCAAACAACAGTTTCTCATGCATTCGAACAGGTAGAACAGGGTGAAAGAGCCGGCGCGGAAGCAATGCAGTGCACTCGATCAAGCTATTATTAATAGTGACACAGAGAGCATTGTATGAATCCGATACAGTCGATGTGCGATATCTTCTCTTGCTGCACAAGGGTTCAGTTTTCTCTGTGACACGCCGTAGGTGATTTATTTTTTAATTCGTTGACACGCAGTTCATCTTCACGGAGTGTATTAAAATTACACTCCTATATCTCCACCAGTTCGTAACCGTGTGAACGAATTGTTAAACTTGTTGCCACAGTCCGCGCATACCTTTCGTTTCCAGTATGAGAATTTCTCGCACGATCGTTAGGAAAGCATTCGCAGCACCCATGCCAATAACAACCGTAGTATTGATATGCAATACAACTATTGTCTAGCTCCAGGTAGCCGTTGTCGAGCGGTCCTTCGGGTAATTTATACTCATGGCATCTGGCTGCGTGAATGAGTTCACGCCTCGAGCTCGTGCTCAACCCACAGGAGCCAGTTAATGGCCTGCTGCGAATGATTTTCCACCCACCTCTATCCCTGTGCTGAGATAAGGCCAATCGTTTGTGGCCGTAGATAGTTACACTGGTACACGAGCGAGCAAACCGATGCTATTGTTACGGCTTCAGTGAACGGACATACATTACCTGCAGATGAAAATATTTGACGAAATTCATAGCAAGCTCGACGGAGGATATCAACATCCATCTTACAGTACTTTACAATCTCGTTTTTAAAGTTAAATATCGCGTCGTTATTAAGCTCTTCCACGTACCAATCTTACAATTCTAACCGTTCCTATTCGTCCATTGTATTAGGCGAGTAATACTCAGCTGCGAGGAGAGCACCCTTATAACCACTTGCATCTTCTGTATTGAAGAGATGCGGGAAGTAACCCTTAGCTATTTCTTCGTTAAACTTGAAAGCCTTAGGCAATGCGCTACCGCGCATATGAAAATAATTAATGGTGTCGATAAAACTTGTTAAGGGCCCACCCTCACCGATATAATTGAATGACCCCTCAGGACTGGTATACTTGGGGTAAGCATATCCGTGCAACCTTCTACGATATTTCGTTATATAAATTGAGCATCGAATGCCTTGGCATTGCGTGCAATACTCACTATGTTATGAAATTTCGTAGAAGGTTGCACAGCCAGATCTACAAATTCGGCAATGGGATTTTTGTTGAAAACAAAATCGCGGACACTGCAATACTCGCAAATTAGGGGTTGCTGTTCTCTCGCAGATAAGCAAATTTCGCACAACTGTTGTGCGACACAATGAGTGACAATGTGTTGACGCGTTTCAAAATCATAAAACATAAAAAGCGTTTCAGGGTGTCTTGTAAAGGCGCCGGGTTCAGGTTCTTCTTTGCGCGGTTTGACTAGTTACTAATAGCCGTAACAACGATGATGATAGTGACTTTCACAACGATGATGATAGTGACGTTCATAACGATGATGATAGTGATGTTCACAGCGATGATGATAAGTATGATGATGCTGAAGATGATGATGATGATGATGATGAGGTGTTTGTGGGTAGTGCCAGACTCCTACTAACTAAAACCACCCCTCCTCCCTCTTCCCTTCGTATACTACCCCGGAAATCGCTTTTCGCATTCCTTCGACGTAGGTGCTGGCTAGGGATAGACTTCCACGTTTTTCCTGATGTCTTTTTCCTTCGTTTCAATTATCTCTCTTATCGTTATGTACGTTGCGTTCCAGTTTTCTTTTGTTGTTGTCAGTCCTTGCATCATATTAGCCGGGTTAAAGCTTTTTCCTGTTGCTGCCATAAAGCGTTGACTTGCGTCACTCCACCTATCACAGAGGAAGAGTGTATGGTTTGCGTCGTCGGTGTATCCACAGTAGGGACAGTGTTCGCTGTTTGCCCTGTGTTTTTCGTAACGGAACTTCCTGAAGCAGCCATGTCCTAAGAGAGCCTGCGTCAGGAAGTAGTCGACTTCTCCGTGTGTTCTCTTCTTCCATTCATCTATCGTCGGTATAAGACTGTATGTCCAGCGTCCGTGCGGGCTGCTTCTCCACCTCTGTTGCCACTTTTGGTTTAGTTGCTGCCGCGCTTCTATGCGGTCCATTCCCTCGTACCGCTTTCTCTCTGCGACAACAAGATCAATCGGCGGGACTCCGCTGATTACTCCTACCGTGTCGGCTGAGATGGTATGGTATGCGCTGCATACGCGGATCAGCATCCTCCTCTGCGTCTTGGTTACCTTTCTCCGAGCTACTTTGATCTGGAGCGCGACGCTTCGTGTTGGTGCTGCGTACAGTATCTGCGAGTGCATGACACTCGCCAGGACGCTTCTCTTTGATGCTCTTGGCCCTCGCGTGTTAGGCATTATTCCTGACAGGGCTGTCACGGTCTTTTCTGCCCTCAGCAGCGTTTCTTTTATGTGAGTACCGAACGTCTGCTTCGTGTTCGGCCATACTCCCAGGTACTTGATAGCGTTGCGGGGGGAGATGACTGTTCCTCTTATCTCGAAGTTTATCGGAGCTATTTTCCTCTTCTTCGTCAGTAGGACTGCTTCTGTTTTTTCCAGCGCCAGTTCAAGCTTGCGGCCGTCCATCCACCTGGCCACCCTCACGAGCGCCCTGTTCCCTTTATTCATCAACAGTTCTTCTGTTCGCACTGTGACCGCAAGGCCGAGGTCATCTACAAATCCTATCAACGTTATGCCTTCCAGTTCTTCCAGCTTGAGGACCTCGTCGTACAGGACGTTCCAGAGGGTAGTTCCGAGAACTGACCCGTGTGGAACACTACTGTTCACGGCTAGCTCTTCTATGAGTCCTTCTGCATCGAGTATGATTTTTCGTCCTGAAAGGTATGACGCTATAACGCCGATGAAGCCGTCGTCAACCCCTCTGCTTCTCAGCTAGTCTAAGATGATTTGCCAGGAGGCGCGTTCAACAACGCGTTTCTTACGTCCAATGTTATCATCGCGCATAGTTTACGGTTCCGACTCAAGTATGCCGATGCCTCATCTGCTACCCTGATGACCGTGTTGACTGCGTCAATCGTCTGCATTCCTTCGCGGAAGCCAAACTGTTTCTCTGACAGGCCACCGGTTCGTGCCAACTTCCTCTTCAGGCGACCTACGAAGAGTTGCTCGTAAAGTTTGCCTTCCACGTCTAATAAGCATATCGGTCGGTATGAAGAGGGGCTTTCTGCCGATTTACCCTCTTTCTTGAGGATGATCAGCAAGGTCCGCTTCCATTTTGTGGGAAATAGTCCTTCTTTTGCCAGTTGAGTGAATACGCTTAGCACGTATCCCGGCTTCCGGATGGCGATCCTCTTCACGATTTCTGGAAGTATCATGCTTGGGTTCGGTGCTTTTTTGCTGTTTAGTTTCTTGGCGGCTTTTGTCAGTTCCTCTTCGGAAAATGGCGTGAATACAGCTTGGTCTCGTCGTTGGAACGTTACCAGTTCGTGCACCGAGAACAGTTTGTACACCACTTCCTGTGTGAATGACATAGTAAGTGTTGATCTCGGCGGGAACCCCGGCATGCGTTTCATAACAATTTTGTACCCGTTTCTCCAAATATCCTTGTTCACGTTATTGCAAAGTTGCCTTCGGCAGGTCCTCTTTGCCTCCTTGATGCTGGCCTGAAGCTTCTTTTTCTTCACCATGTATTCCTCCCAGGCTCGTTGTCATTCCGCTGGGCTTCGTCTTCCACTTCTCGTGTATCTTCGGCAACTTTGCAAGCAGACCTTCCGAATTCCTGCAATGTTTTCATTCCACCAGTACACCGGTGGGGTTTTTTTGTATAGTTCGTTTTTTCGGCATGACTCTGTTACTTATTTTGTTCAGAACATAGGTGTAGGCTTTGAGCGATGTTGTATCGTTGCTTTCTTCAACTCTCTCGATTTCCTCGTCCAGCTTCTCGGCTACTAGCCTTCTCATTTGCCATCCGATGCGGTGTGCACAGACGTTCCGTGCTTGCCCAAGTATACTAACTTCGAAGAATATACCAGGTCTATAAATATGAAACCGGAATTTTCGTATAGAAAATACACGTTTATTGTATGAAAATGATAAAAAATATTTTATTCGAAGTATTGCCCATCGCTAGCTATACATTTTTCCCACCTGTCTGACAATTTGTGGATGCCACGCCATAAAAACGGTTGCTCTTTTGAGGCAAACCAGTCATCGAGCCATTTTCGTACATTTTCGTAAGAAGTAAAGCGCTGCTCAGCAAGTGCGTGTCCCATCGATGCAAATAAGTAGTAATCGGACGGAGCCAAGTCTGGTGAGTAAGCCGCATGCGAAAGTATTTCCCAACTAAATGCCTCAATAGTTTCCTCGACCAGTTTTGCTGTGTGTGATGATGCATTATCATGAAGCAAAACCACTTTGTGTTGCCTTTTTTGATATTCTGGTCGTTTTTCACGCAAAGCTTGATTAAAATCGATCATTTGTTGTTGGTAGTGTTCAGTATTAACGGTTTCACCAGGTTTCAGCAGCTCATAATAGATCACACCCTTCTGATCCCACCAAACACAGAGTCTTCCGTCCATAGTGATTTGACCTTGCAGTCGATGTCGATGGTTCGCCTGGAGTTACCCATGATCTTTTACGCTTAGGATTCTCAAAATATATCCATTTTTCATCGCCAGTCACAATTCGATGGAGAAATGACTTTCTTTTGTACCTGGCGAGCAGCATTTCGCAAGTGGTTTTTCTGTTTTCCTGCTGTCTTTCATTCAGTTGATGTGGAACCCATTTTCCCATCTTCTGGATCTTTCCCATGGCTTTCAAACGTATGGAGACGGCTTCTTGCGTCACATTTAATTGATCCGCGAGTTGTTGTTGCGTTTGACCGTTATCCTCATTCAACAATGCTTGCAATTCGCTGTCTTCAAACTTTTTCGGTGGTCTTCCACGTTCTTCGTTTCTCACGTCAAAATCGCCACTTCAAAGTTTTTAAACTACTCAAAGAACTGTGATTTCCCAAGAGCATGCTCACCGTAAGCTTCGACAAGCCTTCGATGCGATTCTGCAGCAGTTTTCTTCAATTGGTAACAGAAAACCAATGCTGTCCGCAAATCGTAGTTTCCAGGCGCAAAATTCGCCATGTTCAACGCTATTACAAACTATGCTGTTGTATGAAACTTGTATTGTTGTGAGTTGAAAATCTTTGTCAGAGATGTCAACAAGGAAATGGCGGTAATGACGCGGTTTGACGGTAACTACATTGACAGCTAGGGCCATCTATGGGCAAATTCCGGTTTCATATTTATAGACCTGGCATAGTTGTGGTCACTTAGCGACTCCTCTTTGCCTATATTCCATCCGTGGATTTTCCCTCGTATGTCCTCGGTAGCAATTGTAAGGTCTAATATCGATTCTTGATTCAGCCTCTGGAAGTTCGGCTTCGTTCCTTCGTTTTAGATGGTGAGTCCATTTTCTGCTATCCAGTCTGTTATGGTTTCACCCCACCTATGTGTATGGTTCATTCCCCACTGCGGCGATTTCGCGTTGAAGTCGCCTGTTATAATTGCGCCTTCTTTATTGAGTCTGATGCGCTGACTTATCTGTTCTAAACAACTTTTCAGGACTTCGATGTCCTGGTTTTCTGAAGAGTAGCAGCTATACACCGTTAGTTTATTCATCGTTACGAACGCGTATCCACATCCGTGTCCTTGTTTCTCGATCGTAGCGTTCGGGTCGAGGATCTTGATCGCAGCTTCTACTTGTTCGTCGTGAATTAGCGTCGCTTGTTAGGTTCGCCTATCAAGACAAGGCTGGCGTTCATCTTCTGACCCGTCACCACAGCTAGGTCGACGGCTAGTTTACTCCTGTTTGCGTTGATTTGGATGAACTTCGCCATTTTTATGCGTACTTTGCCCCGTTCCTTGCTTCTGGATTACGGCTTGTCCTCTCGCGCATTTTCTGCTGCCGGACTGGTGCCCGTCTTCGTTGCAGAACATACAGTACGAGGCACCCGTGCAGCTTGCCGCCCTGTTGCCCGCTTTACAGCATTTAAGACAGTGGTATTCGCGGTCTGGTCCGGTACACAGCAGAAGCATTTTGTCTCGGTCGCTCTCTCTACCACTCTGCATATCGTCCAGCCGATTTTTATTTTCCCTGTGTTGGTGAGTTTCCGGGCTGTGGGTTCCGCTATGATGACCGTTATGTTGTACCTGACCCTATACGTTGGCCTACGGGCACTAAGCGTGAACCTGGCTTGGCTTGAATCAGTGCCTTCGGCGATAGCTTCTCTTATCTCCTCCTCGATCGTAACCTCATCCAGGGGCTTTATGTGCAGTACTACTTTCTTCCTTGTATATAGTGAGGTTGAGGCGTGCGGTAATGATGACTCGATCGCCTCCTTCACGGCTTTTGCTTTGTCCGTTCCATTGCTTATTGTGAGTAGAAGGTCACCCGCCTTCGTTTTCTTGATGTCTTTGACTTCGACACCCAGGCTGTTGAGGTCGACTTTTTGCTTTATCAGCTTCAGTGTGTCTGCGTATGTCGGGCCATTTGTTTTGATCAGCATCGCATCCCCCTTTGATCCTTTTCCCCTCCTTGGCACTTCTTTGGTTGTGGGCGTGGTTCCCCCGCGGTTCTTGTCGCGTTTATTTCGGTAGGCTATGGTGTACATTTTTGTATCCACGATTACAAAGCTAATTACCCTTTCGACCAATGCTCCGAGTTCCCCACTGATACGGGGAATTGCTAGGGTACTTTTTTTGTCCTCCATGACCTTCAATCTAACGGCTTCCGTGGCTTCAAAGATTGTTTTTAGATCTGATGTGCTCTTGTCAGTTTGACCAGCTATGATAGGATAGTAAATTATCCTTGACACTGTTTGTGGTTCATCCTCATCCTCTGGAAAATTCAATGTCTGGGTCATAGTCGCTACTTCGCCCGGTTTCTTCTTCTGCCGCCGGAGCACTTCCAGGCCGCCGAAGTTCTCTATTGGTCTCTGGGTAGAGAGGTCTTTCGACCTGAAGGCCGTGCTGCAGGGCAGTGGTATAGCTGCTTCCTTAGGAGACTCCCAGACCTGTCCGTCTTGAGGTTCCCCGGTTGCAGACGTTATTGCTCCACGTCTCGTCGTCGATTTGGAGGAAGGCTTCGAAGGTCCCATCCCCTTTTGCCTGTTCTCGTCTTTTGTGTCGCGGTTGTGCCTTCAGGCACTCGTCGCAGCTTATCGACAGTCGGCCGGGTCCCGCTGTTGAGGGGTTTTGTTGTGCTTCCTGAAGTTGCCTCCGGAGGTTCTGATGATGATGATGATGCTGATGATGATGATGATGATGATGATGATGATGATGATGATGATGACGGTGATTATGATGATGATGAGGATACCATGAGCACCGATGGTAGCGATGAAACCAGAGGCGTACGAACTGTAATTTGAGCAATTACTAGATTTGTGGAAAAAATAACGGAAATTTCGTAATTTCACGTGTTGTTTTAGTCCGTTTCGCGCGATTTTTAGGTTGTTGTATTGGCAAACGTGTCCGAAAAGTTGCGGTACTGTGTTAGCCATATTTGATATTTAGTCTATTGTCAGCCGTCGAAAAGGTCACATGTATTTTGGAGGATCCACGATTTTGAAAATAGATCAGAGAATTTGTATTAAGTCTTACTATAAGAATGAATTGAAGTGCAGCACAGTTTTAGAAATGTTTTAGAATTCTATGTAGAGTCATAAATCTATGCGACATTCCCGACCAGTTGTTAAGATGAAATTTTTTGGTGAATAGCAACTCGGGCTGTGAGTCAGCGCCGTCTGGATTCCAGTGTTATCGATCTTTTTGTAGAAAGATCTCTAGCAATCGAATCATTAATTTTAGTCAGCTCTGATTGCCTCATACATTCATTACGAATCAGTAAAGCAACCAGACCTGACGATTTTTAACTTTTAAAGAAATCGTGATTTTATGTGCTGAGTTACTTATTCACATTTCCGCTAAACAGCTAGCCGAAAATGTGAATCAAGTGCGCGTTAGAGAACTCTTAACACAGAATAGCTCTAATCTGTATGATGCTGTACACTATCGAGTCGATCCTTTATTCATTGAATATTTCGATATTCTGTTCTGTTCGATATTCTGTAGTTGACATTATTTTGTGTCCATTCGTAGCACCTGACGTGAAAAAATTATTCATAGACATTTCTCTGGTATCTAAAATTCGATCGAATAATAATCGGAGAACGAGTGTACAAAACAAGTTGAAAAGTAGTCGTTAATAATTCACATAGTAACACATGGTTATGAAGATAATAATTAATTTTACTAATTGTAAATGATAAGATAATATTATCTAATAATGTATATTATAATAATTATTGTGTGACTTTGTATTATTACAACAATTTGTTTTAAATATGTGCTGCCCCGTCTCGTCGTTAACCCACGTTTCGCTCAAATTGAATTAAAGTTATTAACACTGTATACATGATGACTTTGTCAATAAATATGTTGGCTCTTCAAACGTATTTTTACCTGTTTCTATTATTACTATTATTATTATCAATAACCGCTTTGAAAGATTCGAAAGATTCACTTTATATTAGTGTCAAATAGTGAAAAGTAAAAACTTGAATGTGAAGGACCCAAATCTGTTTATCGGTGATTGGATACGTGGATGATTATCGACTGCAGGACTCAAATCTACTTAACAACGGCAGGATGCAAATCTTTGTTTACCGATAACAGGCTACAATTTTCTTTTTCGATGGTAGAACCCAATATGTGGCATCGCCTGTTGGACCCAATTATTTTATCGACGGTAGGATGGTATCAACTTTATCGATAACTGGGTCAAATCTACACTACCGACCGTCGAATAACCACTCTGTTCTACCTATTGTCGGTAACATACCTCCTGTGGACTGTTTATTATAGATGGCGCATCGGCAACAACGTACGGCTAGCGTTTAACAGATGGCGTACATGTCGCGTAGGTGGCGTATCAGTTGGGAGCATAGGAAGGGGAGCATGAAAAGGTTGGAGTGACCAATCAGGTCTGCAGTGGGGTGTATGGGGCGACCAAGCATGTACAAGGGAAAGGTGAGGGTAGAGAGGTAGGGGACCAAATATAAGCTAACAGGGGGAAGGTAGGCTACCCCCACTGGTCTTATGATCTTCGGTCTATTCTACTAATGCGCACGTTTATACAGGTCATTATTATATGGTATTATAGACTACATTTATGTAATTTAATTTTGCACTTGCAACGGAAAGTGTCCATTCACTAACTGATCGATGTTTTCTGGTCGCAGAGCTAAATTGGTTATTCAGGTCTGCTTCTAAATCACGAATTTAGGTGGCATCTTTCTATCCCCACCATGATGATAGTGTTTTTTAGACATCTGTCGGTTCCCACCAAGATGCTTTTTCAAAAGGCATCACCGCCGGTATTGTGATAACTGCGGCAGCTGTGTGGTAACAGCTTATTTTTCTGACCGTTAACTTGAGAAGAGCAGCCTTGTAAATGTCATACACAGTGAATGAAAAGAAGGTATTGGAGCAAGCGTCATTTGAAATGCGTGCAGTATATTGTGTACTCTGGGAAATCGTACACATTATTCAATTATTATTACGTGCGACTTTGTAATAATAATTTTATTGAAACTCTAAAATGTTTTCGAACTGTTGCATGCATGTACACAACCTTTCTATTTGCAATTTCCATGTACTTTTTGAATACATAAGGCTGTATGCATACATAAGCATATACATATTCTTTTATGCATTCATAAGTAAGTAAATAATTCTGGAATATACTCGCATGCTCGACAATTTATAGGTGAGGAAAGGATAAAATTATTGATTATCTATGTAACATGAATTTTCAATAAGTTCGATTATTATGATATTTATGTAAATTCTCAAATCGATTCATCACTCAGAAAACTAGCTAAATTGAACTAGTTCCTCATGCTTATTTATTTATTAAACAGCTTTAAGCATGGATGGGTAAGAGTATGCAGCAGGAGGTAGCGTGGGTGCGGTATCAATGGAAGATGAAGAAGTGTCCGATAACGTTCGTATTTTGTGCGATCAACCAGATGCTGATTCCAAAGTCGGAGCTCGGGCGATTGAAACTACCTTCAATGCCAGCATCAAAAGAAAGGCGAAAACATCGCCGAATTACGGATAGGAAATCGTTTTCGATCGACAAGAAGTGCCAAATTTCCTATATTAAAGAGAACAACATCACGACAGCATGTTGAGCTTGATGACCTTTCCGTAGATATCCGCACCGATGACAATGTCAATCGGCCGAGGTGTAAGAAAATTCGAATCTGCCAGCCTTAACTTAACAATGCGTGACCATATTTGCGCTAGCGCCTGAAATCATGGTAAAAGGGCGTTTGCAGTTCTGAGCACGTGAGCCTGAATCTTCCACCAATTCCCGTGATTAAAATAGATGAGTGCTTGCGTGATGAATTGAGCTGGTGGACGAGATCCTCAGTGATAAAAGTCAATTCCGACCCTGGATCGATGAGAAGACGTGCTGGATAAGTTGTTGCCGGTGAGTGTATGAGTGCAAGGGCGGTTGCTAGCAGTGTTGAGCTGATCCTTGAGAGTTGCGCCTATGAGTGTACGACTGCATGAAACCCCTTAATGGGTTACGCTGAGGGTTCTTGAGATGCCTCTGGTGCTGCAGATGTGGATGTTTGATGCAGCATGGTGTGGTGCTTCCCCGAACACTTCCTGCATATGTAACTTGACCTACAAGGCAGTTGTAGGAGAGTCGGTTTTTTCTGCTACTTTCTAACGATTAGACATATCGAGCTGCCTGAAGTCTGAACACATTACAATGTAATGATCCCGTGCGTGGTAGTAATCACAGGGCTAGGCTGCTTTCCCTTTGCTAGCTGACTGAACTGATTTAGATGAGATAGTGGTGGCAGAAGAATAATGTCCAGTAGTCCGTTAAGTGAAGCCTTTGGCTGAGCTGGCCAATGACTATTTGGATGTGGTGGCCTTTGCAGTGGCAGAGGGTTGCGCTAGAGCAGACTCAATTATCTCAAAGGCCCTCACCCTTGTGTTGATGAACTCCTCCAGTTGTGCGACTGAAGGGAATTCCTGAGTGCGCCCCACTGATGTGTCCCACGCTTCCCGAGCAGTACGATCCAGTTGATTGCCAACTTGGCGGACGAGCACGCAATCCCAGAGCTGATCTTTGGTGTTCTATGATGTCAAACCATTATTGGCATCCGGTACCATTGTTAGGAGTGATACTAGAGACTTAGCATCATACCCCAACGCTCTTGAGAGCTGCAACAGTTCCCCAGTAACAGCGAATCCTGAGATAAGTTGAACTGCCGAGTCGCCGACATAGTCTGTGACGTAGTCACCTATAAAAATACGAAACAATTATCGGATAAGAATAAAAATAAGATTTTATTCTTTCAACTTACATTTATGTTTAAACTTAGAATAAAACATAGAATAAGAAAAATAATATTATATTATACATTATTGAAAATCGTAAGCGAAACTTAAAAAAAAGGCTCCATCATTAAAATAAAAGCTGCTGTTGGCCAGGACGTCACAATTCCGGAATGTTCCCTCACTGCCGAAAAACAGCGGGTCAGCGACCACAAAAATTACATCAGAAATCGCAATAAGAAGAGATAGAATAAGAGAGTGGGAAAAGATGTGGGAAGATATAAAAGGCGACTGCGAACAGAGAGGATTTTTCTTCCCCGGTCAAACTGTCAACCGAGACAGAACTCTCTTGTGTGCAACAGTAAAACTCTGAGGTATCTGGAATTTTACATAAAACTTAAGGATCTTGATATAAAAGGGTGTGAATTAGCCCATTAAAGTGTTGGAACTTTTACAACAAAAGAGAAATTCAGTTAAAGTGAGTGGAGAGACTAACAAAAGATTAACAGTAAAACAAAATAGAATCGGACCGTGGAAAGTAAAAAAAACCAAATAGAAAACAGAAAGAAGAAATTATTAACCGTAGGAATAGAGTTAGCTTAAGAGGATTAAGAAAAATCCCATAAGGAAAATTATAGTAGAATAATTGGAAATAAGTAGGATCATAATAAGTAAGAAATTATTGGTGCAACGTATTAATCAAAGCATTAGACCATCTATCAGAACTAAGGGGACACTTTACAAGATTTACTGGAAGGAAATAATAGCGACAAACGAAATAATAGCAACATACAACATAATAGCCATAATAGCAACAAATAAAGGTACGGTGGACTTCCAAAATACTGAAATAAGTCTCCGCACCAAGGAGAGAGAGACTCTTGCAGTAAATTTTGGAAAAAGAGCTATGAAAATTAGTCGGTGAGAGAAATAAGGGGCTTACTACCCAACAGAAGGAAAAGAGATTAAGAAAGGAAAAGAAATTAAGAAATTAAAAGCCGGTAGAACAACAATAGGGAAGGAAACAATTATACCAGCCCTGTCAAGCGCATCGGACCGGAACGACACCACTCAACGGACACTAAGGACAAAGAAGAGAAAATAATAGAACAACTCACCTAAATAGAAGTATAACAGGAACCATCCCGGACGTTATATCATCACCTGCCATGGATATTTGGAGAATCCTTAAGTGAATAAATAAAAATCACTGGAAAACAGAATCCAAAGCAAAAACACATCACGGCACAAACGGAACCCTACTCGCGATACGGCCAACGGCGCCAACAAGCTGAACACCGCATATTTTACATTATTTGTTAAGTAAACTCTATTTATACCTCATACAGAAGTCTATCACTAATTATCTTCGTGTTCAAGCCCGAATTCTTCCCCTCGAAAGATAAAAATTAATGATAACGTAGAAATACCGTTACAAGTCGCATATGTACATAATCCTCTCGACGTTCGTGAGTCACTGGTTCGCAATTACAAGTGATTAGAACAAATCCCGAAATGCAGGCCAATTGTCATATAACCCCCTTGAAACTTAGAAGCTTAATGTACGGCAGCTTCGATTGAGAGCGCGGCGTTGCGTTCTGATATGCTCCAGAAGGTTGATCTGCCTCCAACTTATCTCGCAACACCCTCAAAGCAATTTTTGTATTAAAGGTGAGCTTGGATTCCTCTATCTGCAGGTGCTCTGCAAAGTACTCGTGATCAATGAAGTTTATATGTCACGTATGCTCAAGATACTCGTGCTCATCGCGAAAGTCCTTGTGGTGATCGTCCAACTGCTCCAACAAAGCATCAAACGTTGCAGTTGTAGCTGCTCGGCTGCCGGCCGGGCTGATAATCGAGTCCTCTTGGTGAGAGCGCCCTGTGTCGTTGGGTCTGGCACTTGCAACGATCGCTTGTCATCGTGTGATGCAGTCCCGTTGTCTAGCAGGTAACGCTCAGACATCGTGCGCAAAGGCGTCGCTGAGACACAGTATAAGTAAAAGTAAAAAATGAAGATAGTTCCGCAGAGTTATACATTATCGGTACTGATGAACCAGGCGACGAGTTGAACTGAGTAAGTGAATGCTAGGCAGACGAGTTGACAAGATGCACCACGACTACAATTGAGTTGAGACGGACTGCGAAATCCAACTACTTGATCCCCCAAAGAGCTGTGCCAATGAGATGCGACGAGTGAACCAGACCCTTCCGGCTACTCCTGTACACGAGTCCAAGATCCGAAAAACTCGAAGAACCAAAAAAAAAAATGTTAGCAGCAATATATTGAGAAAGGATAAGACGTAACTCGTGACAGGTGGAGCAATAAAAGCAGCCAGCTGTATGTGACAGAAAGGTTTATATTCACAACATCTACAAAATAATACAGATAAAAATTGAGTGCCGCAATGAATTAATTATCCAGAGAGAGAGAGCGTATTAATATTCCAAGCTGCAAAGCACGCCACATGGTGAGCCAGAAATGTTGATGAACGTGTTGAGTTTTTGCGTACGCGCACTGAGGACATTCATTATATGATTAATATGTCACCTTATCAAATGATATCGAGTTCAGTAGAGCACAAGATGATGATGAGAAGATCTGATGAATAGATTTCATATCCGAGATGAGTAGCTAGCTGTTGCACGCTTGGCATTCTAAGAAATACTTGAGAAAAAGCCTAGATGGCTGCGCACTCAAAAACTCCGTTAAGCGACACTACTACTAACCTAGAGTGCGATCTTCGCTCCTCGCATGAATAGTGCGCCGTCCGTATAGTGCTGCCACCCCGTCGCATGCAGGGCTGCCTAGCGCAGCGACGCATTGGCAGAGACGAGCTACGGCGCAGCGACCATTGTCGTCGCATACGAGCTGATTTCCCAATAATTATTAACAATAGAAGAAAGGCGTTTTCCGATTCTCTTAATTCGCTCTCCAAGCAACAAATTAATATACCATTATCAATGATATATTAGCATTATCAATCGATAGATTTTTCATTACCTTTTAATTTTTATTAAAACTTTTTCCCTTCCGATCAATCATTTTTCTTGTGTACGCAAAAAATGTTAAAAATCTCTGATTTCGATCCATTAACCATCGTTTATTGTTACAAGCTTGCGAATTTTTGGGAAAAAAAGTTAGACTTTTCCTATTCAGCTTTCTACTTGCCATCCATTTCTTGAACAAATCTAATTGGACTCGACCAGCGGTCCAAAGAGGAAAATTAACCTATTATTTTTGTTTTTTGGGCTGGTATACCACAGCATATTGGAAACAGACAATTCAGGCAAGGATTTGTATTGAGCTGTTATATTATGACAATAGTACTTTGCGATACAAGTGCGAAAAGTGGACTTTAGACGAAGGTTCTGAAGTTAGCCGCACGAACCGGTGTTATGTCCTCAAATGTACAACACTCTTGACGTCACTGCGTGGCTCAGCCAGAGCAGCTGCAGTGGGGGCTCCAGATAAGAAAACGGAGAAAAGGGCCCCTCGCTCGTTTGAGATAAGGAGTAAAACACCCTCTAGTACATCGGGTGCGTGGGAGATGGCAAGACCTGGCCAACCAGCACCAGAATTTTGCCTTCTCCAACCCCTATCACCACATTAGATAAGAAATATTGTAAGGGCAGACTTCTTGTAAGGCACCAGGAGGGTGGGAGACGGAGAGTTCCTAGCCAATTGGGCCAGAGGGACTCGCCCTCTCCAACCCCTGGGAATAGCACTGGAAGGAGCATCGACATAGTATAAAATAGCCGAAATGTAGCCCTTTTAGTCAGTTCTCTCCGATCTTCAAAGACCATTAAAACTCTTCTAGCCAGTGTAAAAGTAATAGTGAGTAAGGAGAAATCCTTGTATACTCTTAGTGATGACCCTCAAATCCCTAACCTCAGCGAGTAACGCGGACCACTTGGGACTCACCATTCCAATCTCTAGCCTCGGCGAGTAATGCGGACCACTGCGGACTCACCATTCCAATCTCTAACCTCGGCGAGTAACGCGGAACACTGCGGACCCACCATTCCAATCTCTAGCCTCGGCGAGTAACGCGGACCACTGCGGACTCACCATTCCTATCTCTAACCTCGGCGAGTAACGCGGACTAATGCGGACTCACCATTTCCAATCTCTAAACCTCGGGAGTAACGCGGACCACCGCGGACTCTCACATTTCCTTAAATCCATTCCGAACAAGGAATAACGCGGACCACCGCGGACTCTACGTTTGTATTCCTTTCCGTGGCATCTGACCGTCTCATGGGAAAGTAGAAGCGTGGAGGACGCAACGCTGTGTTGAGAAAACTCCAGGCCCAATACCAGGGGTAATCTAAACCCGGCCAAGGAGCATATTTTACAAACGAGTATTTAGAATCAATTAACTTAACTTGCAACACTAACCATAAATACAAATTAATTAAAACAGACTACGTAATCAAATGTTTAAAGGCTAAATTCATTCCCACAACAGATCCGCGATTTAACTTTTATTCAAAGAATTACAAGAACAATTTAAGAAGTAAATGTATCCATCAAATCGTTAGCCCGGATCCCTGACCAATTAGCCGTAGCTAAGGTCAAAACCAGGGCGATTTAATAAGTGTTTGTTACCTGGACGTAACATACCTATTTTTGGTGACAGCGGTGGGATTGTCATAACGATTTGAACAAAAAAAATGCCAATTGAGCATACTCCAAATAAAAAAACAATTACCGAAATCCCACAAACGAGTAACGAGTCAGGAACCATGAACACCCAATCCTTAAACCCAGCCGATTCACAATTACCCGACGAAATGCCTTTGGGAAATTCACAAATTGTATCTCTTAAAGATGCAGTCGAAGTGGTTTTAGAATTTGACGGGGAAAACATTCCCGTATATCAATTTATAGAAAGCTGCGAGGAAGCACTGGTAATGCTTCCCTCTAACGCCGAAATAAATTTAGTTAAATTAATCAGGACGAAAATTATAGGGGAGGCTAAGAGATCGATTCAAGGTAACAAATTCGAAACACTAAACGTGTTCGAGAATTCAGTTGTTGGAGAGGTAGTGGACTGTACCAAAATATTTGTAGATCGAATTAAAACGCAGTACACGGATGTTAACGACAATAGCATTTATTTGCTCCACCTGTCAAATGACGGTGGACACACAAATATACATAAATAAACACCGGAAAATGTAGAAAATGATATAGAAAAAGCGTATAGAGAAGGGAATAGATGAGGCGTTCGGAAAAGAGAAAGTAAATGAGGCGTTCGTCTTACCGCATACGATTATACTAATCGTGTGGAATCGCTGAGCCTAGCTGTCGTGATCAGGCTGATGCCGGGTCCACAACACGATCAGCAAAATGAGGATGTACCGGTGTGCCGACGTCAGTATATCAATGCAGATATGATGGCTGGGTTGTGTAGACTATAGGTCGGCTGAGCTGGTCGTTGAGTCTGATTTTGATGCACTTTTTAATCGTACGGATACACAGAGCTTTTATAGGCACGCACAACCACGGTGGTGAAGAGAGCTGTTCGAGAGCAAAAAACGCAAGATGGCGGCGTTATACGAAGCGGCTGTTGTCGAACCAAGCAGTTGAAGAGCGCTTGCGCGCAGCGACCTGTTGCTCAGCACGCAGACCTAGTGCAGGATTTACAGCTCCTGTGTGGTGCTGCCGCTGAGTGGCAACAGCAAGCAGTTGCCCATGCTAGCCTGCAGTGCGCAGTCTCGTTACGCTTGGCAGAACGTTCAAGCATTCTCAAACAAAACGCATTAACAAACTTTTTAAAGAGTCTATATTCACCTGCAAGGAGCGTAAACCAAGTGCGTCGCGAATTAGGAGGTTTAATTCAGTTAGAAAATGAAAATATAATAAAATACATAAATCGGGTTCGAGAAATAGGGAACCATATCCTCGAGGCATATAAAAGCAGTAACGACGGAGTTTTGTCAGACGCAGACAGAGCATTAACAGAAAGCGAGTGCGTCGAAAGTTTTCTAGACGGTCTTAAACCAGACATACAGATACGAATGAAAAGGACGTACGAGACCCTCACAGACGCCGGGATAGACGCTTTAAATATTGACAGAAAATAGACGGCAATCAAAGATCTGCGTAAAACGCAACCTAAAGATAAGGCTGCACCCCGCTACGGAACGGTAGGGTCAGTGTCAAGGGGGCCCACGGTATGCCAGATATGCAAGCGGCCTGGACATACTGCCACCACTTGTTGGTATAGGCATCAGGGCGCCGGACCCTCGACGAACACTCATAAACAGTCTAGTCCAATACCGAACGTAAACGTTTCTAATAAAAAAAATAATAATGATAAATCATGCCGATACTGTAAAAAGGAGGGACACAGTATAGAAGAATGTAGGAAACGAGAATATAATAACAAAATGCGTAACCAGGTAAACTCAAGCAGTCTCCAGAGGATCGGGGCAACCCCGGAGATGCAACAAAAACAGGCCCCACACAAAACACTTATGGTAACTCAAAACATACACACAGACGACTCCGAATAGCACACGTCAATTTAAGACGGCGTTGCCGAACCCCAACGATACAGATAGAGTCATCAGTTGTAATTTCCCCAGTGCAATTAATGGCCGATTCTGGTTCTGAACCAAATCTTGTAAAAAAGGCGTATATCCAGTCAGAGTCTCAAATAGATCAGCTAGATATATTGGAGTTGCATGGAATAACGGCGAACCTCGTAGAAACCCTAGGGTTTTTCTCGGTAGACATCTTAGGAAGTCCAGTCGTGTTCTATATTGTTGCAAATAATTTTCCGGTGGAATAAGCTGGGAGATTGGGTAACGATTTCTTTCAAAAATACAAGGCCACGATTGATTACAACGGACACTGTCTGTATTGGAGGGATAACAAAATTAAATTTTCAAGTCCAGAAATAGTAACAATTCCAGCGCTATCTATTTCAACATTTTATATAAGAGTAAAGAACGAAGAAATTTCGGAAGGTTATCTACCAAAATTTAAAATCGGAGTAGACATTTATTTTGGAAGAGCACTCGTCACAAATACACAAGGCATGGCGTACATCAAAATCTGTAACACGAGAGAGGAAGATATTGAAATCGAAGTTCCTACTCTAACTCTTCAGAAATTTGAAGAGAATAAGAATACTAACTCTACAAAATCCTCTAAATCAACAAACTCAACAAAATCTACAAACTCCTCTAAATCAAGCACGCTCTGCCTGAAAACTTCGGAAAATACTGAACAGGAAAACCGTATATCAAACTCTACAAACTTTTCTAAATCAAGCACGCTCTGCCTGAAAACTTCGGAAAATACCGAACAGGAAAACCGTGTATCAAACTCTACTAACTCTTCTAAATCAAGCACGCTCTCCTAACAATCGCAAAAAATGCAGAACAGGCAAATCGTGTACAAAAAATTAAAAACCTATTACGCCTCGAACATTTAAATTCCGAGGAAATAGAGAGCATAGATGAATTATTAGAGAAAAGTGCGGAACAATTTTATATTCCGGGAGAAAAAGTAGGGGCTACTACACGATTAAAACTCCCCATAACTACAGTCAACGAGCATCCAATAAATACTCGTCAATATCGCTATCCACAAATCCATAAGGATGAAATCACGCGACAAGTAAAAGAATTGTATGACGGAGGCATAATTAAAACTTCCCAGTCGCCATATCACAGTCCTGTATGGATTGTTCCAAAGAAACTAGACTCGAAAGGTAATAAACGTTGGAGGATGGTACTCAATTTTCGCGAACTCGACGAAAAAACAATGGGGGATTCATATCCTTTACCAAATATCACAATCATTTTAGATCAACTTGGTGGAGCTAAATATTTCTTAGTATTCAATCTTGCATCTGAGTTTCACCAAATTAACGTAAAACCAGAAGATTCCCACAAAACAGCTTTTTCAACACCCTTTGGGCATTATGAGTTTTCTCGAATGCCCTTCGGTTTAAAAATGCTCCAGCGACTTTTTAAAGATTAATGGATCGTGTTTTAAGCGGGTTACAAGGGATAGCTGTTCGTTTATCTAGACGATATTGTTATTTATGCATCGTCGTTGCGAGAACACCAAATTAAATTTAAAAAATTAAGAACCCGTGTGAAAGAAGATAACCTCAATTTACAACCAGATAAATGCGAATTCTTGCGTAAAGAGGTCACTTATCTAGGGCATTTAATAACAGAAGAAGAAATAAAACCAGACCCAAAGAAAATCGAGGTAGTAAAACGCTATCCAGCTTCCAGAAACGTTAAGGGAGTGCGACAATTTTTGGAGTTAACCGGATACTATCGTAGATTTGTAAAAGGATACTCTAAAATCGCCAACCGATAACGAACCTGTTAAAGAAGGATATCTTATTCTTGTGGGGAGAAAGGGAGCACTCAGCTTTTGAAAAATTAAGAGAAATTTTATGCAAAGAACTGATACTGAAACATCCAGATTTTACCAAACCATTTCTAATTACGATAGATGCATCGGGATATGCGATAGGAGGCATATTATCCCAAGGTGAAATAGGAAAAGATTTACCAATTGCCTACATTTCAAGAACTTTAAATGGTGCAGAAAAAAATTATGAGGTCTATGAAAAAGAAGCTCTAGCTATAATTTACGCCGTTAAACAATTTCATCCATATATTTACGGGAGAAAATTCGCAATAATCACTGACCATAAACCACTATTTTGGTTCAAAAATTCAAAAGATCCAACCTCTCGAGTAACGAAATGGAGATTCAAATTAAGGGATCATGAGTATGATACAATCTATAAAGCAGGAAAAATGAACGTAAATGCGGACGCTTTATCTCGCAATCCAGTAGAATTAAATGTTCATGCCATTCAAAATAACGAAAATTTAACACACAAAATAGTTACGCAAGCTGTCGTTCACGAAGAACCAAAATCCAAAGAAAGCGAATTATGATTGAGAAAAATACGCGAAATAGAAGAGAACCCCGGAGGCTGCGAGATGAGCTAGACGATCAGGTTGATGCAGCTATCAAAACTAAAGCCAAATATAAAAATAAAGAACTCACATATAAAAACAATCGCTCAAAACAAACTCAGCAATCAGTACAGACAAGTTACGACGAAATAAAAAATGAATCAAGTGATTCAGAATTCGCGAACGATAGTAGCAATGACGAAAAACAGGGACAGGAGGAAGAAGATAAAGAAGGAGGAACAGAGGCAATAGGAATCAACGAGCACAATGCAATAGGGAAAATTCGATATTCGCGTATTATATTAGAATCCAAGGACTAATTATTCATGAGAAGGGATAATTATGCGTATTTTATCTCAGAAACCGGAGAACCATGCGATGTAGGATCGTCACAGTTAAAAGAACGGAACGATTTTCCAAAATTCGGAAATGTAAAATTAAGAGTCGCTCAAGCCAAAGGCCACAAAAATAAAATCCATATCGGGTTGCCGATACGCAGAATCAAAGAAGGACTATCAATCGTAATGGCTGACATAGAAAAAACATTGCGGAGTCTAGTAGAAATCCTAAATCAAAAAGAGATAAAGACAATCAGTATTGCCAAAACAAACGAAATAGAGACGATAGACTGGAAAATAATTCGACGAATTTTATGTGAGCACAGTGAGTTGACAACGACTAAAATAATTATTTGTGCCGGAACGATTCAACATGTAAAGCCATCAAAACGTAACGAAGTATTTAAAGAGATGCACTCCTCTGCTATTGGTGGACACAAAGGAGTTTCAAAAACTTATAGTAGAATCAGACAGCGTTATTGTTGGGAAAACATGAAGTTAGATATATAACAATTTATAAAAAATTGTTTAGCGTGTCAATTAAAAAAATTAGTTCGAGTGAAAAAGAAAAATCCAATGATAATTACAGATACGCCTAAATCGGCATTCGACAAGGTTGCTATTGATATTGTAGGGCCTCTAGCCAGAACAAAAGATAATAACGAATACATATTGATAATCCAAGACCAACTAACAAAGTATTCATTGGCAATCGCTCTTCCAAACGCAACAGCAGTCACGATAGGTAATGCCTTGGTGAAAAGATTTATTTGCATTTCTGGAGCACCAAGATCAAGGTAGCAACTTTCTCAACAAGGTATTGAAAAGTCTTGCAAAACCATTCAAAATCCAGCAATTCAAAGCTACAGCATTTCATCCTCAATCCAATGGTTCCATTGAAAGATCCCATCATGTCCTGGGGGAATATTTAAAACAATTTGCAAATCGGGAACAGGAATGGGATGATTGGTTGGAACTTGCTACTTTCTCATATAACACAAGCACCCATGAGGGATCTAGACACACTCCATTCGAATTAATGTTCGGGAAATTAGCAAGAATCCCATCCAGTGATCCATTAATTGACGAAGTCGTGATCACGTAAGTTGGTTATCTCACAAATTTAGTAACTCGTTTACATGAACTTCAAAATCTAGCTCGAGACAATTTAATAAATGCTAAAATCAAATCCGAGGGATTTTATGATAAAAAAATCAAACCTCAGACTTTAAAGATTGGTGATTTTGTGTTTCTCTAAAAAGGGCCTAAACCTGGAAAATTAGAAGACCATTATACTGGCCCTCATGAGGTTCTAGAGACAAATCCAAAAGGAAATATCTAAATTCAAATTAAAAACAAGTCTCGAGTTGTAAATATTAATAGATTACGTCTCTCTTATATCACACCATAAAAACTTTCCAGTAAATTCAATAATACCAAAAAAAAATATACCATTGAATTCTTTTATTTTCAGCAATAAAAAAAAACCTCCAACGAACGGAAAAGGCGAAAGAAAAGATTAAACAATTAATTACATAGACATACACTTCAACTTGTTAATAAATAAAACTGTTGCTATCTTAAAATAATTATGGGCATGTTAAGCCTAACATTGTTATTATGGGTAGTAGTACAAACATCCGCGATTATCGGATACGACTGCGGATCGTCAAATTTAAATATAACTATTGTATCACTAATAGATGTGGGCCAGTGCGATATAGCCGAACCTAAAGTCATCGCAGACCCGATCTATATTCAATTATTACAATTAAAGAAATTTACACACAACAAGGTTATCCAATGCAAGGTAGCAATACATCGAATCATTTATTATTGCGGAATGAGTTCGCATGTGTCAATTGTGGCACATGGGCAGTTAGAATATTTATCAGATTTGTCACGGGATGCCTGAACAATTACACATCTCAGGAATACTTCTCTCTCAGGAATACAGATATACGTAAAAACCAAACGGCGACTCGTAGTATAACTTTAGCAGGATCAGTAAAAAACGACGGATCTTGTCACGGGTCACAGTATTCCGATCCGTACGGAAGCTGGGACGATGTAGTAGTGCAAGGCACGGTTAAAATCACTCTAGTAGAGTATGAAGTCACCGTAAATTTGAACGCAAATAGAATTAATCTAAAATCTAGAACGACATACCTATTTACGGAATAAAACTGCATAGATCTCGAAGGAGGACAGACTTTTTGGGATTCATTACCAGACGATAGTTGCAAATTCAATAGGTACGATGTACTGTACGAAGGAATAGCAAAAAGAATAAAAGATGTGGGTCACATCTATTCCCAAACAGTCTATACTCTTTCAACTCAAGATACAACTTTTGCATTAACAAAAAAATCAGAAAAATTGTTGTGCGGTTACACGTTAATACGCACAGAACATCCGAAATTACTTATATTCGAAACTAGAAAAGGAAAAACATTCGCAAAGCCCAGACCAATAGTTGTAGAGAATCTAGATATATTTGCGTATATTTTTTTTTTTTTTTTTTTTGTCGTTTGAGTTGTGAACTATAATCTGCTACATTGGTTGCAATAAATAGTTGCGATGTTAAGGGATATATGCGATGAACAGAAGTTATGTGGTTAGCGGTTGCATCCAGCGATGCACGCTGCACTACGTATCGCTGCTAGGTTTTTATTATTTATTTTATTGTTTTTTTATTTTATTTTTTTTGTCATTCAGTCCGGAATCTATCACGCAGATCCAGTGGTTTGTATTTCTTCAGTCTTCTCGAGATTGTTCTTCCATCAAGGAGGTTCGATGCGAGGGGGTTCGGATGGTTAGCGAGTCGCGTTTCGTAGCTTTTGCATAATTTTTGTGCTACTTTTTTGACTCTGTCTATGTCGAGATCTTTGTGCAGCCTGGCGTTGGTGATATACCAGGGGGAATTTGTGATAGCACGCAGCGTCTTAGATTGAAATCGTTGCAGTATCTCGATGTTGGAGTTGCTTGCAGTTCCCCATAGTTGTATTCCGTAGGTCCAGATAAGTTTGAGTATCGTTTTGTATATCAACAGTTTATTGTGCAGGGATAATTTCGACCTCTTGCCTATCAGCCAAAACATTTTCCGTAGTCGGAGGTCCAGCTCTCTCCTTTTGTTTTTTATGTGGCTGGTCCAGGTTAGTCTTCGGTCAAGGTGCATACCTAGGTATTTCACTTCGGTAGCGACTGGTAGAGGCTGGCCATCCAATAATACTGTTGGGCAGTCCTTTCTTTTCATTGAGAATGTTATGTGGACGGATTTTGTGTCACTGGCCTTGATCCTCCATCTCTCCATCCACCCTTGTACTTCATTTAGTCCTCTTTGGAGCATTTCTGATGCAGCATCGAGGTCTTTATGGCTGGATAGAATGGCTGTGTCATCAGCGAATGTTGCTATGGTGGTGTTGTGGTTTACAGGGAGGTCGGCTGTAAAGATAGTGTAGAGTACTGGGCCTAGGACACTGCCTTGTGGAACTCCAGAGTTTATTGGGAAGAATCGAGATTGTTCTGTTCCGTGTTTAACCTGGAATTTCCGATTGCTCAGATATGACTTTAAAAGCAAGTAGTATTGCGGTATAAGAGCTTCGATTTTGTATAGCAGGCCAGGGTGCCAAACTTTGTCAAAGGTTGCTTGATATCCAGGAATACTGCAGAGCAGTACTTTTTTTCTTCGAGTGAGTTGGATATGGTATTAAAAACTCTGTAAACTTGCTCCACCGTAGAGTCATTCATTCTGAACCCGAATTGGTGTTCAGGGATGATCTCTCTCTCGTTGATTGGTTCTTTCATTCGTACCAGAAGAAGTTTTTCGAATAATTTGCACATTATTAGCAGTAGACTTATAGGTCTGTAGGAAGCGACAGAGTTCGGAAGCTTGCCAGGTTTTAGTATCATTATAATTTGTGCTATCTTCCATTGGTTTGGTACATGAGTTGTGCGGATAATGCCGTTGAATAGATTAGTAAGGTAAACTATTCCCTTTTTTGGTAGTTTTTTAAGGATTGCACCGGTGACTAAGTCGTGGCTAGGGGATTTTTTCGGGTCCAGTTGTTTGCGGATCGCGTGTCCAGCTTCTTCTGATGAGAAGTGTCTGATCGGAAATCCATCGGTAGCGGACATTCGAGAAATTTGAATATACCCTCGTCGTTCTGTTGCAATGCGAACGGTGTGAATACTTGCGCGAGGTGTTCGGCGAAGACTTCTGATTTTTCTATGTCGCTTTGGGCCCAGTTACCATTGGTTTTCCTGATAGGGGCATTGTAGTTTTGTGCCCGGTTGATTCTTTTGGTAGCCTTCCAGAGCGAGTAGTCGGTGTTGGCCGTGTTACTCAAGTTTAGTATGTACTGTTCAAAGTTGTGGTTGTTGTGTTCGGAGATGAGTTTTTTGAGCTCTCGGGCCGCTTTGTTGAATCTACTCTTGTCTATAGGGTTTCTGCTCAACTGCCACCGTCTCCTGATACCTCTTTTTTCCGCGATTCGTTGTTTTATTTCGTCGGGGTATCTATTTGTAGATTGTCTAGCTGTTGTATCTGGTGTAGCCTCCCATCCTGCATCCTGTATTAATTGGGTGAAATATTCTGTGGCATCGTCTATGTCAACCTCGTTTTTCAAGGAAACATTTAGATTGATCTTTTCCTCGATTATGTCTTGAAATACTGTCCAGTTCGTATATTTGATATAGAGTGACGGACGTTTATCTGTATTGGTTATAGCACTACTGTACGTTATCGTTACTGGTGTGTGGTCAGATGACAGATCTAGGCTGGTTTTTATATCTGTGTAGTGTCTTGTTATGCCTTTGGTCACATAGAAGTCTAGCACATCTGGGATTTTTTTCTGTCCGTTGGCCAATATGTTGGTTGCCCTGCTGATAGTTGGTCACAGTTTAGAGCAGTTATCGTTTTCCATAGCTCGCGTCCTCGAGTTGTTGTTAGTCTAGATCCCCATATTGGATGCTTGGCGTTATAGTCACCTCCGGCAAAGAATCGAGGTCCCAGTCTTTGGAAGAAGTCCTTAAATTTATCATTTGTTATGCTATGCCTTGGAGGACAATACACTGCGGCAACCACTATGGGTCCAAATGTCACATCCTCGACAACTATACTTGTTGCTTGTAGATAGTTATTGTCAAAAGGTCTGAGTTCATGGTGTTTTATTGATGTTTTTACGAATATCGCCGTTCCTCCATGTGCGGTTCCATCGGGATGTTCGGTGCTGAAGAAGATATAGCCAGGGATTTTGATGTAGCTTCTGTCGGTGAAGTGAGTTTCAGCGATTAGCATGATGTCGATTTTGTTTATGTTCAAGAATGCAGTTAACTCCTGGCGGTGTTGAGCCAGACCATTGGCGTTCCATAGTGTTATTCGGTAGGAGCTGTCTATTTTTCTGTGAACTTTGTCAATAACGTTGTTAGGAGTTTTAACGTTGTGTTCAAAAGCTCATTCTGCTGCGTTAGTGCTATCTTGAGTTCGTTCAACGATTTCACGATAATGTTTGATATTTCTGGGTTGTCGTTGTACGTATTTTGGTGGGTATTTGTGCTTGCTCCAGCTATTTGAGCGTAGGTCTGTTTATGTGTCCGTGTTTCGGTATAATTATTGTTGGTCCATGGCTGTATATTTCGTTCTTCTTTGGCTTTGTTTTCTTCGCGTAAACCTGATCTGTGCCAGTGGGGTTTTTGCACAGTAGAGTTTCTTTTTTCTAGAATTTCCTGGTATACTCGACAACCTTTGTAGTTGGCTGGATGGTTACCTTCACAGTGCACACATTTTGCAAACGTTTCCCTCGTTTTTTTTGCAGGACGATGTGCTGTGGTCTCGGCCGCATTTCACACACCTGAATTGTCCGCGGCAGTAGGTCTTAGTATGGCCATATCTTTGGCACCGATTGCACTGTACAATTGCTGAGTTTTTTTTGGGAGGCTCCACCGTGATTTTTGCATTTAGTAAGAGGTCGGTTTTGTAGATCTCTTTGTTATTCGGGCCGGGTTCCAAGTCCACGAAGAAAAGAGGCAGTGGTTTTTTGGTCCTGCTACTTTGCATATTTGTTACGTTACGTACCTGGTGTCCTAGTTCCTCGATGGCACTTTTTATGTCTTCTGGAGGGGTTGAGGAGTGTAGTGACCTTAGGACGACCCTGTATGCACGCTGTTGCTTTAGTTGGTAGGTATGATACGATGCGTTTTCTTCTTCGAGAACGTGAACGATTTTCCGAAATGCTTCAGTGTTTTGGGCCATTATTTTTATTTGTCCGTCTGTGTTAAGGGTTTTGTATGTGTATTCATTCGTGTTGACAACTGTCTCGAGGCTCTTCACTAGCTCAGTGATAGATCTGACGTTTGGAATAAATATCGGCGGAGGTTTCGGGATTTTCGCACTTGCTTCAGTAGTGTTGTCATTGTCTTGGCTTTTGTTTTGGTCGTCACGCTCTGGCTCGTTTCCGTTGCTGAGAGAGATAAATCTACAGGGTGCGCCATCTCAATCTGGTCGATGGAAGTATTGAATAACTCTGACAGATTTTAACCGACCAGCGTCGTACAACACGTTTCGTATAGGTTATTTCAGTACAATTTCAACCATGTATCGCTATACGCCGAAAGAACGCGCCGAAATAGTTTCGCTTTACATTGAAAATAATCGTTCAGTTGTGTCAACTCAGCGTGCGTATCGTAAAAAATATCGCGGACGTCCTGCGCCCAAAGGCGACACTATCCGTCATTTCGCTTCAAATTTCATGGAGCACGGGTCTGTAGCGAATCTCCAACATCAAGCTCGACCGCGTCCAGGTCGTTCAAATGAAAATATCGAAGCTGTTCGACAGAGTGTTGCAGAAAATCCAAATGTCTCATACCGTCGCCGGTCTCAGCAATTAAACATCAGTGGAACCACTTTGAGAAGGATTTTAAAGCAAGATCGTTACATGTTTCCGTACAAAGTGCAGTTGACTCAAAGATTATTGGAAACTGACAAGCCGCGACGCTCGGCTTACGCTAATAACGTTAGTCGAATGAAGGAAGCTGAGCCGGATTTTTGGGAGCGAATTCTGATGACCGGCGAGGCTCATTTCACCCTCTCTGGCGCTGTCAACAAACAAAACTGTTGCATGTGGGGCACCGATAATCCTCATATTATTCACGAAACTCCATTGCACGATGAGAAAGTGACAGTTTGGGCCGGTGTTTGCTCAAAAACCACCATTGGACCATTTTTCTTCAGAGCTGGTGAAACTGTCAATGGGGATCGATATCGGTGGATGTTGGCACACTTTGTTTTACCACAAATGCGTGAAAAAGGTCTTAAGAAATTTTGGTTCCAACAAGATGGTGCGACATGTCACACTGCGCGCTCAACAATGGACTACTTGCGTCGGAAGTTCCCAGGACGTGTGATATCAAAGAAAGGTGATATTGACTGGCCACCAAGATCGCCGGATTTGACTGCACCGGACTTCTTCTTGTGGGGATTTTTGAAAAGTAAAGTCTATGCCAACAAGCCGAAGACCATAGAGGAGCTAAAAAACAACATTCGAGCCGAAATCGCAGCGATATCGCCCGAGACGCTGGCAAATACAATGGAAAATGCCGAATAAAGAGCTCATTTTTGTCTCAGTAATAAAGGCGGACATTTGATCGATGTGGTTTTTGGAAACTAATCAAAATAAATTGTAATGAATCAAATTTAATAAAAAAATACGACTTTGTGAAATCTGTTGAAAATTCTCTAAGTTATTCAATACTTCCATCGACCAGATTGAGATGGCGCACCCTGTATTTTCGCACCTTATTTGATTTGTTTCTTCACTAACATTCTCCGTGCTGGAGTACCTACGCCTTTTCCTACTCGGAACCACTTGCCATTTCGGCGATGCATTGCTCTTACTAAGTGCATCAGAGTTTTTGGAATGGACTACTCTTATGCCGTGATGGTCGTCTGATACCGGCGTTATGCCCGGAGGACTACGTGCTTCATTTGGAAGGAATTCTGGGCCAGGGTGGTAGCCCCTTCGTCGAGCATATGTTGGATTATTTAACGGTCCATTGGCTGAAGGATCGTCATCGAGTTCCATCTCGCCTTCGCTGTCTCCGTCACTCACATTGCTTCCGCTCATGCGGTTGCGTGAAAGTTAGGATCACTACGCCTTGAACCTTTAAACTTCTCAGCCTCGGATATACACTGGATACTTGTACAATAACTTTTCGATTAAACGTAAACACGGTAGGCTTGCTCGCAACAACGTCCGTCATCGGCGGTGGCTCAAGCCGAACCGAGAAAATGTTAAATATCAAACTCCTATCGGTTCAATCAAATAATCCGTCGAATACTCCTCGAGATTGGAAATTAATTAGCTATGTCCTTCAATTAGCTCTGCCTAACGACATATACGTGTAGTTTTATTTGCGTATATAAACTCAAAATTCATTTTTGTCGAAAAACATATTCGAAATCAAATCAATCAATTGTATCTCGACGTTTTGACCCAACGATGCAACCTCGAATAGCAAGTACTGAGGAATGCTCTCGTCATCGCAACTCAGTCACCTGATGAATTTGCCTACCACCTGATGAAGGGACCTGGATACATGGCAGTAGTCGACGTTACGATACGGCAAACTGGAAATTGTTATCATCAACTACCAGAGTCTAGAGGGAATCAAGGCTTACTTCTGTCACCACGGATATATATCATCATGCAAACAGGAGCGGAAATAACCTGTGACGCTTTACTTCCGACGCAGTATCTCCTGGTCGACTCTTGGTATAAAATGTTACCTGGACCAATACAGAGTTTGCCACCAACAGTCATCAAGCCAATGACCAAACCTACTTGGAAGTACACCAACCCATCATCCTTGGCAACAAGCGGAATATGTACAAAGGAGGATCTCGATAAACTCAAGGATCATATCATGTTTCTTATCGAAAAACCTGCTGTTTTGAATACGATCGCCCGAGGAGTTTCTGGACAACCAATTCAGTCTCAGGGCCTAGCATTTTCTAATATGTTGGGTACAAACGGACTACAAGACCTCGTTGATTCCGTATGGAACAACATGTAGGGCCGATTCGTATTCTTCGGAACCGCGAGTGCTGGGATCATCGGGATAATAATAGAACAAGATAAGAAAACGGGGAAACGGGCCCCTCGCTCGTTTGAGATAAGGGGTAAAAATCCCTCTAGTATATCGGGTGCATGGGAGATAGCAAGACCTAGCCAACCAGCACCAAAATCTTGCCCTCTCCAACCACTATCACCACATTAGATAAGAAATATTGTAAGGGCAGACTCCTTGTAAGGCACCAAGAGTGTGGGAGACGGGGAGTTCCTAGCCAATTGGGCCAGAGGAACTCGCCCTCTCCAACCACTGGGAATAGCACTGGAAGGAGCATCGACATAGTATAAAAGGGCCGAAATGTGGCCCTTTTAGTCAGTTCGCTCCGATCTTCAAAGACCATTAAAACCATCTTCTAGCCAGTGTAAAATAATAGTGAGTAAGGAGAAATCCTTGTATATTCTTAGTGATTACCCTCAAATCCCTAACCTCGGCGAGTAACGCGGACCACTGCGGACTCACCATTCCAACCTCTAACCTCGGCGACTAACGCGGACCACTGCGGACTCACCATTCCAATCTCTAACCTCGGGAGTAACGCGGACCACCGCGGAATCTCACATTTCCTTAAATCCATTCCGAACAAGGAGTAACGCGGACCACCGCGGACTCTACGTTTGTATTCCTTTCCGTGGCATCTGACCGTCTCATGGGAAAGCAGAAGCGTGGAGGGCGCAAAGCTGCGTTGAGAAAACTCCAGGCCCAATACCAGGGGTACTCTAAACCCGGCCAAGGAGCATATTTTACAAACGAGCATTTAGAATCAATTAACACTAACCATAAATACAAATTAATTAAAACAGACTACGTAATAAAATGTTTAAAGGCTAAATTCATTCCCACAACAGATCCGCGATTTAACTCTTATTCAACATTAGAACAATTTAAGAAGTAAATTTATCCATCAAATCGTTAGCCCGGATCCCTGACCAACTAGCCGTAGCTAAGGTCAAAAACAGGGCAATTTAATAAGTGTTTGTTACCTGGACGTAACACCGGTAACGAGTTTCACAGCGGCACGAGCAGATGGTAAATGCTGTCTATGGTACGAGCTAAAGGTGAGAACAAATGCACAAGAACAACCGCTTTTCATGCATGTAGTGTGGTGAAAGCATGCGAAGAAGTAACAAAAGTGTTGAAAAAAGTGTGCGAAAAAGTAAATAGTGTGATTTACGCAAGCGTAGTATTTTTTCCGCACGCCTTACTAAAAAGCACTTCTTTCGGACATGTGATACAAAAATTACTTTTTATAACTCTTTCCGATATAATGCTAACACTTTTTTCACTGTCTCTCTAATATAGTTCAAACATTTTCGTGTATCTTGTGCTTGAGAGAAGCAAAATTAATCGCATGATAAATAGTGTTTATTATTATTTATATATTCTCATTCAAAGGTTACGAAATGAATCTGGAGTGGAATAATATTGATATATTCGCACAAAAAAAGTTTTCAAGTTCGGTTTATTGACGAACTTCGAGTGTGGGGGGTTCGTACGTAGCAACACCGGTCTGTACATTTGAGCAGATCTACACATATACAGCTATATTGTACAAAGTATAATGTTGTCAAAAAGTACGCAAATCCCCCTCTTGTTATCGAAACCACCAAGTGAAAAAGCATTTTTGCGATTCATATCATAATCGAGAAAAAATACGTACAAGCAAAGTCAGGGCTCAATATTTATGGTAAGTGTTATTTTATATAAACACATGCATATCTGCCACGTGGTGACGACTTTAGATATATCGTGATAAATTATTCTTTTCATGAAGCAATATCGTAAACTTGTGAAAAATGTATTTGTCGTGACATAAAAATATAAAATTTATAATTCTATCGAATTGTTTTTTTTTACAGTTTACTATATGTTTAAAAAATTTGTACCTTCTCTGCAATATGATGAAAAGATCATTTCACTCTCTTCTGCATTGTAACGCCCCATACAAAGACACCTCTGTATATATTTCTTCACAATACTTACTATCTCAAGCTGCGTCAGCAGTCCCACGACAAAGTACTGACCGGCCCACAGCATCTAGGGTCGCGATGTTCAGCCGTATAGCCTAGCACAGCAATACCAGTGGGCCCGTGTGCAACGAATAACCCAGCACTCTCTCCAGTCACGTCAATGAAAAAGCACTCACTTCGTGCGCATCAACGCAGCAACACCACCTTTGTACAACGTTCACTCCTCCGTAAATATTGGGTCTGGGAAAAAGTTCGTGGCGTTTTTCTCGATAGATGGCATCAAATGCAAACAAGTCAGGAAACACAGATCGCAGATCATAAACATCGAAATTGGTGCAGTGGTTGGAAAGTTGTTTGTATTTGAAAATGGAGAAAAGTAATGAAAAATTGTGCTATATTTTGCAATGTTATTACGACAAAGCGAAGAATGCGGCGCAGGCTTCTGAAAAAATTTGTGCTGTGTACGATAAAGGTACTTTATCAAAATCAGCTGTGGAAATGGTTCGCTCGCTTTTGTTCTGGTAATTTTTATATGAAAGATGAATCACGCTCTGGTCGTCCAATCACTGAAAAAGCTGATGAAATTCTTGAAAAAGTCCAGCAAGATTAGCATACAGCAGTGTCGATATTGGTATGGAGCTAGGCATTGACCACAAAACTGTTTTGAACCATTTACACAAATCTGGCTACAAAAAGAAACTCGATGTATGGGTTCCTCGTGAGTTGAGCGCGAAAAATATGATAGACTGAATTAGCATCTGCGATGCGCAGCTGAAACGCAATGAAATCGAGCCATTTCTGAAACGCTTCATAACCGGTGATGAAAAATGGATCACGTACGACAATCGGAAGCGTCAAAGATCGTGGACAAGGGATGGTGAGCCATCACAAGCGTTCGCGAAGCCAGAATTGATGGCAAAAAAGGTGATGCTGTGTGTGTGGTGGGACTGGAAGGGAATCGTCCACCATGAGCTACTTCCAGTTGGTCAGACGATTGATTCTCAACTCTACTGTGGACAACTAGAGATATTACGCCAAGCAATTGAAAGAAAACGGCCCGAATTGATTAGAAAGGTGTTGTCTTTCATCATGACAACGCCCGACCAGACACTTCTTTGATGACCAGTCAAAAATTGCGAGAGCTTGGTTGGAAAGTTTTGATGCATCTACTGTATAGTCCAGACATAGTACCCTCTGACTATCACTTATTCCGATCTCTGCCTCTCTGAGAACCATGAGTTCCATGAGAACCCTCTCAATGGAATTAAACTGCTTTCAAAAGAAGCCTGTGAAAACCACTTGATTCAGTTTTTCAACCAGAAACCACAGAAGTTCTTCACCGATGGCATCATGGCTCTACCCGAAAAATGGCGAAACATTGTCGATAATAATGGAGCATATTTGGTTTAAATGAATTCATTTTCACACTCTAAGAAAACCGTTTGAATTTCACTATAAAAACGCCACGAACTTTTTCCCAGTTCCAATATATACCAGGTGTACAAGTATGAAATGCGATTTTTTTTTCTAAAACATGTTAAGTTTGGAAGAATGATAAAAAGTGCTTTATTCAAAGTATGCTCCATCGCTTCTTATACATTTTTTTCATCTTTAGGGCAATTTGTGAATACTACGCCAGTAAAGATCTTCCCCTTTTGCTGCGAACCATTCATCGAACCATTTTTTCATATCTTCATACTGCGACGTACTGGCTATCCTATAACGCGCGGTACACACAGCAAGGCATCGCTACCGCGCGTTACACACACAGGGTAAGACCGGCCTATACTCGACAGCTTATAATGCTCGGTACGCACACAACTAAGCACCGCTGCCGAGCGCCACTCACACCAGTTAGGCCGGCATATCGGTGACCAAGTCCCGTTATTCCGTTCGAAAAATACAAGAAACGGAATATTAAAAACCACCGACGATTTTTAAATGACGTACCAGTGGGCTACAGGACATGGGCTACAGGACCGCCACCAACTATAGTGATACCGAAAGCATGGGCCAGCTGGAAGGGATTCTGGTATAAAAAGACCAGAATTTCGGCACTCGAGGAACAGTTTTGTTCGCAGGTCCCGCCAACGCAGAAGTCCAGCTACCAAGAAGGAAGAGCAACCAACCCTCGCTAGGTGCAGCCGTACTGATAGAGCCTAGCTGTGGTACCTGTCACATACATCTGACGGGAAGCAGCTGAGTCGGTGCTGCGTCCGAGGCCAACGCACCGCAGACCCAAACATCAACAGAGCGGCCTGTCTCTGTCTCTCTTCCTCTCACTCTCTATGCTAGCAAGGATCAAGCAAACTCAACAGTCTACTCTCTCTCTGACACGAAATGCGTTCCGAAATATTTTAAATAACGAAGATATAAGATCTTCATATTAAAGACCAGGGAATTATGGTAGTAATTCAATAGGGATCGAATATAGAATAAAGAGGCAATAACTGCACAGGGTATGGCCCTGATATACCGAGACACTGCGCATGCACTCAGAATGCATCGCACGGACGCCGGATAGTAGCAGCGGTCGGGTGGACGCGTAAGTCGACCTCTAAAAAATATAGATATCCACTCCTACCAACAGACCTGTAGCGTTGGAAAGTGGACTATTCAGCGGTAGAATCAAGCGACGGCCGGTCAGTTATCGACGGTACGCATGCGAAAACTCTGACCCAGGGAACGCGACGGGTAGAGAAGAATTATAGAGCAACATTTATATTTTTTTATATAATTTCAATATTAGTTAACGCATATTTTCACATTAGGAATTATATTATTTATCAACATCTCTTTTCACGTCATAGTGCATATTGTTAATCGCATGACATATCTCTATTCTCATAAATTCTATAAATTCACCCGCGTACACGATTGTAACTGCACTCGAGTGCCCGGGAATAATTACATGTAAGGCCCGAGGTAGCCAAAATACCGAGAACAACAGGGTCAGATAATTGAATCTTCTATTTATTTTCCGGATGTATCGCATAATTTTTATCTGTTCATCTGAATAAACCCTACTTCTACCTATTACAAAAGCCTAAAATTACTTTCCTTCCTGCTCGAGCCCGAACAAGCCCATTAAGGGCAATGTTAACGTTTAATACCGTTACAATACGAACCAAAGCGCTGCTCAGCAAGTGCGTGACCCATCGATGCAAACAAGTGGTAATCGGAAGGAGCCAAGCCTGGTAAGTAAGTCGCATGGGGTAGAACTTCCCAGCTGAGTGCTTCCAACGTGTCGCGGACCGGTTTTGCCGTGTGTCATAGAGCATTGTCATGAAGAACAATGACTTTATGTTGCCTCTTTCGTATTCTGGCTTTTTTTCAAGCAGCGAACGGTTCAAATCGGTCAATTATTGTTGGGAACGTTTAGTATTTACCGTTTCCCCAGGTTTTAATAGCTCATAATAGACCACGCCGCTCTGGTCCCACCAAACACAGAGCATCGTCTTTCTGCCAATGCGATTCGGTCTTGTGGTCGATGTGGATGGTGCGCCTGGCTCTACCCATGATTTTTTACGCTTGAAATTCTCAAAATAAATCCACTTTTTATCCCCTGTAACTATACGATGCAAAAACGACTTCCTGTTGTACCGAGCGAGCAAAATGTCATATGTGTTCTGCACGTTTCCATTTACCTGTCGTTCAGCTCATGTGGTACCCATCTACCGGTCTTCTGAATCTTTCCCATCTCTCATAGCCGATTGGAAACAGCTTGTTGACTAACGCACAATTGCTCGGCGAGTTATTTTTGTGGTTGCGAATCATCTTTGTTGAACAATGCTTGCAATTCCACATCTTCTTTTGAAACGCCGAAACTATCGTAACACACGTATCTTGCGATGGAGTATATTCACCATAAGCTTCTCGATGTAATTGGTATGATTCAGCAGCAGTTTACTTCAAATAAAAACAAAAAATTAATGCTGTCCGCGAATGCTCTTTGTTCGGTATAATTTTCGACATATTGAACACAACAATACAACACTATGCACACACTTTTCCAATGTATCACTCGTGCGCGTCTGACACATGTTGATGATACAACAAAATGGCGCAGTGTCAAATATTTATAGCACAAACTGCATTCGTGCGCCATCTTTTGTCTGAAATCCGCATTTCATATGGTACTTGGACATCTGGTTTATTCAATACATTCACTCCACACATTGGTATCAGAAGTATTGCGAACATACAAACCACGCGCTCATTTCTTTTTTCGTTTAAAAAAAAAGTGGAAAGTGAACAAAGTGACACGTTTTTTTAACGAGTAATTTTATAATTCCAATTTAAAGAAGACCATTTACGCAAAAAGAGAATAAATAAAAAATATAGTGAAAACCAAAGAATGCATCATTAAACAGACATTTTCCTACAATTTATAAAAAAGTGAACGAAAAAAAATTCAAATCATTAAATCAACGCACATCAATGCAGTAGAACAACTCGACAAACCAACATGAGATCCCACGAAATAACATGCAAATGAGAAGGAAAGAAGTTTTTCGAGCAAATAGAAGGAAGGGAGGAAGACGAAAAACAATTTTTTTATTAGGGTAAGAACCCTCCTTTTCTCATTTTCTTTTCTCCTTTTCCCTCACTCTTTTCTCATATATATACAGGGCGCGCCATCTCTTATGTCGGTATGTAAACATTAAATATCTTTGACATTTATCAACCGATTGACTTGAGTAGACATGTTTTCAAAATGTCAATTCAGTACAATTTTTACCATGAATCGCTTCGCACCGATTCAACGCGCCGAAATAGTGACGCTGTACATTGAAAATAGTCGTTCGGTTGTGTTAACTCAACGTGAATATCGTCGGAAATATCATGGCCAACAAGCACCGTCTGACAACACTATTGTTAGATATCGTCGTTTGCTGTCGAATTTTGTTGAGCACGGGACAGTGGGTTCCAATGAACTGGTTGAAGGGAGAGGTAAGGGTTTTAGCGTGAAAAAAAAACACTTTTACGCGATTTTTTTTTAGAAGAATGGATTGAGCAAATTTATTGAAACCTTCTGTACATTATTAAGTATGACTTCAACAACACTCAGTAATTTTTTTATGCGCAAATATCGTCAAACAAGCCGGTGACGGAGCTTTTCCAGGAACGTCTTTGGAAATAGACGATTTGCGGTGTGCACTGTTTCTCAGTTGGAAATTATCTGAAATAAAAAACCATTAAAATTTAGTCAAAGTATCATTAAATCCTCCCCGCAACGTTCTCTGATTATTATTTTTTTCATTTAAAAATTTTTGGTGGTCATTTAAAGTGAAAACTGCTATTTTTTACGAAAAATTCCGCCATTTTGTAAGTGGAAAACCCCCTTGATGTAGAAAAAACATCTAAAACTTAACGTTGGGGGGAGGTACTTTATATGTAGAAAGTGTGTACCAAGTTTGAAATGAATCGGTAATGTAGTTTTGAAATAGCACTCACACGGACTTTTAAAAAGTGGTTTTGAGAAAAACGCGTTTAAAGTTTTAAAAGCTAAAAGAGTAAAAAAAAATTATTTTTTTCAACTTACACTGAATTATCGACTCCAGCTCCATAGAGTAGACTCCCTGCAGCAGCTTCGATGTCTTCAGCCTCTTTTTTCTCAAGTCTTTGGCTTATTTTGGCTTCTTTGCTCTGCTGCTGAGCTTGTATCTCGGACTTGTTCATGCGACAGCTGTCCTCCGATCTTGCGTATTCGTGAGCGCTTGGCCCAACGCTGACGTTCATATCAGCAGTATTCAACTTTTTTCCCCATCATTTGCAAAACTGACAATGCAAACTACTTACGAAGATATCTATAACTTTTCCAGTCCAATAACCAATCAATGAAGTGACGCCAAACAAAGAGCTGAAGCTTTGCTTCTGCCACGTGCCATCGCCAGAAACGGTCAAAGTATCAGACTCCGCATTTGCACTTGTTTTCTGTTTTTTTCGTCTGTGGCGGAAAGGAGAAATTTTCAGTAGTCGTTTTGACGTAGGAGCAAATCGATGCTATAGTATCCAAATAAGACGGTTTGGATAAAAAATTACTTGCAATGTCCATTAGACTGCAAAACTTATTGCAGTCTGCTAAACCCAAACCTAATGTACGCATTACGAAAGCAAATCGAGTGTTGATTTCATAGCGATGACCAGTTTTTCCACTCGATGGTACATAGCGTGGGTCACAATTGGCACATTTTACCTGGATTTGAAAGCCAAGACTTTCTTTTTTGCAACTTTTGAACTCAACTGAACCATCACACTGAGCACATTTAATCAAACTTGAAATTGTTGAGAAAACAAGCAAAAAATTAATCGATCAAATGAACTTACCTAAGTGAAGTTCGATCGTAATTATATGTAGAGTCTCGTTCGAGATGATTACATCGTAGTACCGTCTACTTTCACACGTTGGTGTCACGAAAATTCAGAGCTTAATTCAAAAACAAAAGCCGCCCGGGAAGTCTGGCGCTGCGTTTGTTTCCTCTATACCAAGTCATATTGTTTAAAGTATCTCCTAAAGCAGAATAAAAATAATAATAACCCGTAGCATACGAAACTAAACTAGGATGGGAACAGTGCAACGATTTTTATCGTTCCTAGGGTGGGATGTAATCATCTCGAACGAGACTCTACATATAATTACGATCGAACTTCACTTAGGTAAGTTCATTTGATCGATTAATTATATTACGAGTCTCGTTCTCGAGATTACATCGTAGATGTTCAGAGATATTCACAACCCATTATACAAGGCACCAATGTTTTATTATTTTTCACGGACCTCAATGCAACATAGACTTAATTAATAAGGAATCAAAAGTTATAATAATTATGATTTTTTAAATACAATCGACGCGAAATCTTTTCTATTAGGCTTGATCGGTCGATTATAATATCGAGCGAACACGTGTGAGTCCTTAGACCACCCTGCGGTACATTTTATTGCGTTAATATTCATTCCCTTAGCCAACGCAGCTGACGTAGATGCATGTCTGGTACTATGCGCGGTAAACTCGGGGCCGACGCCACTTTTAGCCAACATAGCCCTGATCCATCGACTTATCGTTTGTGTACTCGCCGGTTTATACGGTTTCCTCGATGTGATGAGCACATTTTTGCAATTTTCTCGAATTGTTTTTGTTAACTCTAAATATTTGTCTAATGTACTTGCAATGCAAAGTTTAGGGTTTTCGCGAAAATATGGTAGTAATAATAGTGGCTGTGAAGCCCCTGGCCGAGATGTTTTTATATTGTCTGAGATTTTTACCTCGAACCCCTCTCTTGACCGAGAGATATTACTGAGTTTCATAAGCGAAAAAGTTTGTACCCTATGCGCTGTACCCAAAGCTAATAATATAACCAATCTTTCCGATAATTGTTGAAGATTCAACGATTCGAGAGGATACAAAGTCGAAATGAACGCCAGAACTGGACTTACATCCCACGTTAAGTCATATTTAGGCTTAATTGGTTTAAGCCGAAAAATGCCCTTAAAAAATCTACTAATAACAGGGTCATTAGTGGCTTCATTTCCCGAGATTAGAGAAATGGCCGATCGCATCGAGTTTAACGTGCCATAAGACGCTCCCACTTCAAATCGCTTTTGTAAAAATTCAAGAATACGATTCGCTCCTGCTCCATACATATCCGTTTTTGTCTCCTTACAAAATAACGACCATTTCTTTATGGGCCCTATGTATTGCTTCCAAGTGCTCTCAGCGAGAGAAGCCATCAATATTTCGATTACTGAGTCCGCCAGCATCTTCCTACGATATGCTTCACGGACAATCTCCCGGCAATCATCCCCGGTGATTTCTCCAGTGGGTGACGAAGGGACCTACAAGGAGACAGTAAAAGCCATTTAGCGGGACTGAAGACGATAGGTTGTCCTACTAACAAATCCAAAAACATCGGATACCATGGTTGCGATGGCCAATTTGGAACCACCGCAATACCAGTAGCGCAATCCGCTATGACTTTTCTCAGAAATTTTAGCACTAGCGCAAACGGCGGGAACGCATAGAAGAATTCAATGCCCCAATCCAGCGTGAACGCATCAATAGCATACGCGTCGGGGTCTCTGTGCCAGGAACAGTAAGCTTTACATTTTGCGTTGATTCTAGACGCGAATAAATCCAGATTTGGTTGACCGAACTTCAAAACGATAGTTTCAAACGCTGAACTGGCCAGTTCCCATTCTGTATCTATGTTCTTTACTCTCGATTCCTTATCGGCTTGTACATTCTCTTTTGACGCATTGTATGCGGCAAAAATCCAAATTTTTCTCTGTTCGCACCATTGCCAAATATCTTTCGCTATCCTATGGAGTCCCGCGTACTGTACACCTCCCATACGATTAATATAGGCGATAGCCGTAGTATTATCGATCCGTAATAACACTTCGCAGTTACGCAAATTTTTTGCAAAGCATTTGAGGCCCATCAATGCGGCGATAAGTTCCAGCTTATTAATATGTAATTTCCGTTCGCTATTATTCCAAAACCCGTGCGTACCTTCATTATCGCAGTAGGCACCCCAACCCGAATTTGACGCGTCCGAGAATATTTCTTTAATATATCGAGAACTTCTAATCGGGTTTACCGATTTTGGAATATTCTGTCGCCATCAATTAAACTCTTCTTCGAGATCGTCAGATAACACAAGTCTCGCCTCTTAATCACCACCGCTCATTAACAAGGCGAAAAATTTTTCTCGTTCGAATCTCTTGGTGTATAACCAACCGTACTCTATCGCTCGACAACAATCGACTAGCTTCCCTATGAAGTGTGCAAATTCTCGAATAGTACAAAAATTTTGTTTACTTAAATCTTCGATCAAAGTTATCATTCTTTTCCTTTTTAACTCTGGTAGTTCTAATATCATTCTATGGGAATTTATAATAATTCCGAGAAACTTACACCTCTTACGTGGCATCAACTTACTTTTCTTATAATTAATCAGAAAACCGAGGGATTGCAACTTTTCAATTGTGGTTTTTGCGTTTCTATGACATGTTGTAAAATTCGCTCCGATGCATAGGATATCATCTAAATACACTGTCGAGAGAAAACCTTTTTCTCTTAAGTAATTAACAACCGGCTTGAGAATTTTTGTAAAAATGAACGGCGCCGTACATAGGCCGAACGGGAGGCATACAAACTCGTATAGCGCATCGTCAAAAACAAATCTTAAGTACTTTATACTCTCATTGTGCATAGAAACTAGAAAATATGCGTCTTGCAGATCTATATTACACTTGAAATCGCCTTGTGAAATTAACTTCGTCGCAGTTCTAATGTCTTCCAGCTTAAAATGCTGTGTTGAAATATGGCTATTGTGCTTCTTCAAATTCAAAACGAATCTCATCGAACCATCTGTTTTCGGTACTAAGAAATACGAAGAAACAAATTGATTCGAATCAGGTGAACAGGGTCTTACGGCGCCTAATTCTAGCAACTTTGTAATAGCGAGTCTCATATTTTTATATTCGCTCGACGAACTGATTATCGGGGGCGCTGGCGTTCGACTCTGATACACCGGCGCGTTAAACTTTATTCTGTAGCCTGCCACGCAACTCAAAACGAATCGGTCTTTCGTAATTTGCTCCCATTGTGGGAGAAAATCCCGAAGTCGACCAGCCGTTCCAATTACCTCTATTGTTTTCCTTGGTAACCCCGCTGAGAGTTCGTTTTGTAAGACTGACTCTGAGGACGGTATTGATCCCTTTGCTGATACGACTGCGTCGGTTTCTGATGAAATTTGACAAATTTTTCCGATCCTTTTTGATTTGTGCCCACCTGGGTCCTCCTTCGATACGAATTAGTCGGCGGGCCTTTCCAGTTTCCCGAGTTGGAACTGCGGAGTGTGGTCTTTGATGCGGACGGTTGAGATTTCAATTCTAAGCCCACCTTTTCAATGGACTTCGCTAGCTTAATTTTTTCCGACAAGTTTTCCCCGAACAGAAACTTATCTGGCTTAGTCTCATCCAATATATTCTTGACGTTCTTGTCTATGGATGGAGTAATGAACGATTTGCGCGTAATCGTGTCGAGACGATGTGCGTGCGCCAGTAATCTACCTGCGTCAGCTAGACACTCTAACAGCTGGTATTCATCGATACCTTTTTCTTTTGGGCTCAAAATTAGAGAAACTCCCGTGCCTAATGCAGCCATGGCCGTACCACGAATATTCTGGGCATTCGTCAGATATTTGTCTCTCTTAATGGCAGTTTCAAATAGAGACGCAGCCACCTCCGGATTTAATGTTGGGGCTTCTAAATAACAATTACCGGTTCGAGCATATTTTGATAATATTTTTTCCTGCTCGTCTTTCTTGAGCCCACTAGCAATCCATTTTTGCTAATTTTCTGCTAAATTTGGATTTAGCTGCAATTCTGGCGCGTCAGTTTTTGTATCGACACCCAATATTCGTAATGTCTCCTCGTCAAAAACCTGAACTGGCTCTTCCGGAGACTCTGAAGTAGGGGGAATATTCTCGTTTTTCTTTGATGAAGAATCTGAAAATATTTTAATCTGTGATAGACTCTACGAGAGTACCAATCACATTATGGGTGACTCAAGTTAGCTGCAGAATGCAGTTCTATCTTCGAACGCTTTAAAACGCCGAGATTAGTGTTAAAACATACTTATATTGTTCGACTTAAGATAGTACTCTGCGAGACTACCTTCGAACGGACTGAGCCGCCAAGTCTATGGCCATGATAATTATTTGTGTGTGTGAACTGTAATCACAAACGACTCAAGGAAGAACTCTGTGAGTCTTCCTTCGTACGGACAAAACCGCCGAGTCTGAGGCCAGAAGGGTCTCGGAACGCAATCTGTCGCTCGAGCCTCTCTCTCTCTCTTTTTTTTTTTTTTTCTTTTTTTTTCGGTTATGTTCGACCTAAGACAAATCTACAAGAGTGTCTTTGTACGGCAAGCCGCCAGGTCTGAGGGTTCCATAAATGAATATTGAAAACTACCTCGAATATCCGATGACACACCCTGAAGGGGGATGTGCGCGGCTTTGTCCGTGAGCTCGATCACGCCCGAGCGCTCGTCCTCGTGTGTCAATTTTTCCGAGTCCGATTCCGAGGAACTATCGGGCATAGCATCGACTATCTTCTTCAGTTTCTTGAAGAATTTCTGGCTCTTGTCATCCTTACTTCTCTTCCTTTTGTGTTTTCCCATGATTTTCCTCAATTAAAACACTTACTATAGCTCTAAACGTGCGACACCTTCGCGCACGAAAAACGTTATGACTTGGTATAGAGGAAACAAACGCAGCGCCAGACTTCCGGGGCGGCTTTTGTTTTTGAATTAAGCTCTGAATTTTCGTGACACCAACGTGTGAAAGTAGACGGTACTACGATGTAATCTCGAGAACGAGACTCGTAATATAATCGATGATTCTATAATGGTTTTCAACGTTTTCTGGCACGCTCGCACTGGTATTCAACTTAATTTTTTTCGATGATGTACTCTTCGTATTAGCTTCATCCTTATTTTGTTTCTTTGGAATAGGCCTTTTTTCGTTCTGCACAAGTAAGTTCTTGTACCTCTTCGGTCATCCCTCGAAACTTTAGATACTCTCGGCATTTTCTAACAGAAAATATTTTGACAAAATTATAAAATCACTGAAAATAAGCGCACGATCGAACGTACAACATCTAACTGACGCTCGTCTCTCTTTTACAGTGTATAATATACACATATAAAATATGTATTTACGGCTTTAGTTACCTGTCTTTACTAAATAGCAATTTTTCGAAACAGAAAAATAGGCCAGAACGATCCCCAAGGGAATAAACTGTATACCTGTTCGCCAGAAAGATCCCCAAATGAATAAACTGTATACCTGCTAGCCCGCAGCGCGCTGTCTTTCTGAGAGGAGACTAACTAGTCAATAACTTCAAGAATTTTGCTCTGATCGACTCCAAATTTTGAGACTATATTCTTGAAATGTTTAACTGTAAGAAAAAACAAAAAAAAAACGATTTTTCAAATGTGCAAACCCTTACCCCCCTCCCCCCCCGAAGCGGTAAGAGAGACTGTTGCCGAGAACCCACATGTGTCGTATCATCACCGCGCTCAGCATTTTGGCATCAGTGGAATCACTTTGCGGCGCATATTGAAAGATGATTTGCATTTGTTTCTGTATAAAGTGCAATTGACTCGAAGAATATTGCCCACAGACCGTCCACGTCGCTTGGAATACGGCCAAACAGTCGCTCGAATGGTTGACACTGAACGTGATTTTTGGAAGCAAATTTTAATGACCGACGAGGCTTATTTCACACTCTTTGGCGCCGTTAACAAGCAAAATTACCGCATTTCGGGAACGGAAAATCCACACGAGATCCATGAAACACCATTGCATGACCAAAAAGTGACTGTTTGTGCCGGCGTTTGCGCCAAAACCATCATTGGGCGATTTTTCTTTAGAGAAGGCGACATTGTGTGAAAAAGGTCTGGACGGTTACTGGTTTCAGCAAGACGATGCGCCATGCCACACTGCAAATCAAACAATGCAGTTTCTGCAACGAAAATTCCCTGGACGTGTGATGTCAAAAAATGGTGACATTGACTGGTCACCCAGATCTCCAGATTTTACCCCTCCGGACTTTTTTTTCTGTGGTTATTTGAAAAGCAAAGTGTACGCCAACAAGCCTCAGACCATTGACGAGCTCAAGGCTTTCGGCACATTCGTGCCGAAATCACCGCTATACCGCTCGAGATGCTCGAAAAAGTGATGGAAAACGCAGCAAAAAGGGCACATTTTGCTTTGGCCAATAAAAAAAACTAGTCCAAATAAATTGTAAAGGACCAAATTAAATAAACATACCTCATATATGGAAATCGGTTGTTTTTTTTTAAGTTATTCAATGTTTACATACCGACATAAAAGATGGCACACCCTGTATATAATATAATTATTTTAATTTTAATATCTTCCCTTTTTTTATTTCGCTCTTGACCAAACTTTTTTTTTCTGCATATAACATATATTACATATTGACGAGATCCTAGACCCCATCCAAAATAAATAAATTCGTGACACTGAGTCCGCGAAACCATATCTCTCGTCAACAAAAATCGAAACTGACTTTGTACATCCCAATAAGCAAAATAGCAGCTTGCGCATATTAAATTACTTAAAACAAAAAGCGGGAAACAAGGCTAGCACGAACCTCTGTTCAATATTACTAAATACGTGAGACTGAGCCCGCGAGCCCATATCTCTCGTCAAAAAGTATCGAAATCTACCTTATATATCCAAACAAGCTAAGTAACAGCTTGCGCGCATTGCATCGTTGAAAATAAATCTTTTCTCTCTCCCTTTCTTCCTGTCAAGTGATTTTACTCGGTCACCATTCCTCCCCGAAGACCCCTACATCAAAATTTCAAACAAAACGAAATAGGTCATTTTCATGTTTTTGATTGTGTTCCGCCGGTAAATACAGATATGGCGACCAATAAGTTATCTCTTCGCGATGCAACAGCTATTATGTCCGTTCTTTATGGAAAAAATATCCTAGCTAGTCACTTTATTCGTGCATGTCAAGCAGTATCAAAATGCGTACAAAACGCAGATATAGCCTTAGACATGGCGTTGCTCAGTCTGAGCGGGAATGCAATTGTTTTCGTGGATACAAAAACGTAAACGGATTTAGAAACGCTTTTAAAAGACCTCAAGAACGTTTTTGAAGAGCCCGTGGAACTGTCGGATCTAGAACTTGAATTAAAAACCGTAGTGCAAAATTATGACGAATTTGTAATAGATTCCGTGACACGAACGTCCAGAATAATAAGAAAGATTATTCATAGGTTAGACCAGTCTTTCTCAAAGTGGGCGATAACGCCCCCTTGGGGGCGTTTGAAACCTAGAGGGGTGCGTTAAGGGGCCCAGAAAAAATGGGGGGCGTTGATGTGGGTTAGGGGGGCGATGTATAATTTGTAATTTCATTTACTTTATATAGTATTTTTTATTTCACTAAAATTAAAACCCACCTACTACACAATAACGAATAATTAGTTTATATTTCTACCCTGTATGATGTTATAAAAACTTAAAATACTTAACATAGATTTCGTAGGATAGCCCGCACACTGTACGCAATCAAATTGTAACAAGTTTCTGCGGATAAAGGAACATGATCGATGATAGTTAAAAAATTAGAGCAATTTTACCTTAATTACATTGCACCAGAAATTATTTTAAACATTAGGGAAAAAACTACCATGCAGAGTTTTAAAATGTTATACATACGTAAACTAACATAAATTGAAGTTTTCTTTACTTTCTTTCTTGTTTTTAACATAAGTGCATATTACAATATTTTCCTAGCATTTTATAAGAAATTACTGATGTAAGAATCATCATTTTTATATAAAATGGAAATACGTATATAATTATTGTTCAAAAAGTTGTGTTAGAAAATTTTTTTTACAATTAACCCATTACCGTCCAGTGTCAAATAGTATAGTAAGCCTAAACAGTTCACTTATTGTAAACATCGTTTACTATTTCTATATATTATAAATATTAAATATTACAAATAATAAAAACGCTGGCTTAGGCGGCGGTTTTTATTTGAACCAGTTCTAAATTATAAACTAAAATTCTATGAAAAATTACTGTTACGTCCTGGTCCCCCGCTATATTCCACGCGAAATTTTTAAAATATTTCTAACCAGTATTTTACACATTTTTATATCACGTATATTATTAATACGAACAGATATATACCTGTTCTTTCTCTATATATATTTTTTTATATTAATATGTTTCTTACATACCTTATGCGTATAATTATCCATACATTTTATATGCGCGTAATCAATACGCGCACCCTGTATTTGATGCATGTAGGTATATGTATAACACGTGCATGCACACATACATTAAGCCATATTCTTAGCCGTCCACTGGAGTATAAGCGAGAAACGCTGAGCAAAGCATCGCGCGATAACCACCCGTGCGACTTTGTTTAGTCCCACGACTAGAGCCAAGCATGGTTATTGAATATGACTTTGTATTTGTCATGGCAATGCACAGCCTCTCTCGCACCCTAAACGGGATAAGGTTACTCGCCACATTCCAATGTTATCCACTGGCGAGTAGCCACTTCAAATCTTTAAGCTAGCGTAAGCAATCCCACGTACCGGGCCGTGGCGCTCGGTCCAGGCGACCGTCGAACGGAAGTGATAAGCCCGACACCCGGCCGGGTTACGCTGACAGGCCGGTGAGGCTGCGAGGCCCGTTGTTCTGATTCTTAGAATCTAGATAGAGACCCGCGGGACTCGCAACTCTGCACTTTTGAGAGTAGGCGACTGGAGGGGCACTTAGCCACCCAATATACCGAGTCGTTGTCTTAAAAGAGGCAGTCCTCATCGTGCGGTCATTCGGAAAAGACGCCCTAAAAGATTAGAAACATCGTACCTCTAAATTAGCGACATCGCTCCTCAAAATTCGTATTTTCTTAATTGTTCGCGCATTCAAGTATTTTGGTATTTGTTTGCGGATTTAAAACATTTTATTTGTGCGTTATTAACATTGTTCGCGCATTCCAGTATTTTAATATTTGTTTGTGGATTTAAAACATTTTATTTGTGCGTTATTAACATTGTTCGCGCATTCCAGTATTTTAATATTTGTTTGCGGATTTAAAACATTTTATTTGTGCGTTATTAACATTGTTCGCGCATTCAAGTATTTTAATATTTGTTTGCGGATTTAAAACATTTTATTTGTGCGTTATTAACATTGTTCGCGCATTCCAGTATTTTAATATTTGTTTGCGGATTTAAAACATTTTATTTGTGCGTTATTAACATTGTTCGCGCATTCCAGTATTTTAATATTTGTTTGCGGATTTAAAACATTTTATTTGTGCGTTATTAACATTGTTCGCGCATTCCAGTATTTTAATATTTGTTTGCGGATTTAAAACATTTTATTTGTGCGTTATTAACATTGTTCGCGCATTCCAGTATTTTAATATTTGTTTGCGGATTTAAAACATTTTATTTGTGCGTTATTAACATTGTTCGCGCATTCAAGTATTTTAGTATTTGTTTGCGGATTTAAAACATTTTATTTGTGCGTTATTAACATTCTTTGCGCATTTAAGAGTTTTAATATTTGCTCGCGCATTTAAACATTTTATTTGTGCGCGTTCCAATAAAAAACGGTATTATACAAGGGTGTTCCGTGGTTTTCATAGATCCACCCGCTGAAATCCCAACATTTCCCAACCCCGGTCTTCTTTACTGTTTTCTGTCGCCAAGCCGGCCGCGATTTCTCTCTCGTGGGCTAGCTACTTTGTGTGACGCTTGGTCGTAGGGCCTCCGTGGCCTTTGGCTTTTCCTTTCTGACTAGGTGATCTGGAGCGTGACCCTCGTTGCACCTCCAGATCACGTGTTGTTTGGTCCCGCACCTGGTTGCGAGTCTGCAGCACTCTACACCCTGGTGGCGCTTGGAAACTCGCGCCGGGGGATCTTTACCTAGGGAGCGTGGCGTCAACTAACAGTTGCACACCCTCCCGTTCCACTTTATTTCACGAACCCGCGTGGTACCTCAGGGTCCTACACGTGGGTTCCATTCTTTTCCGAGGAAACACCGTATGACCACAAAGAAAGTGGACAACGGTCTTTCTCGCCAACCGGTCCTAATTACCTAAAAATCTAGATGGGCAAAACCCGTAAACGCGCAGGACGACAATTGCGAGAAAAACAATCCGAATCGTCGCAAGGATCTGCGTCAGAAATCGTAGAAACCGCACCGAATCTTAACCGAGGGTTAACCAACGTAACGGTACAATTACGCGATTGGTCCGACGGCGCGGGTGGGCGAACCCTAAAACGGGTCCCTGTGGCGGCTATTCGGCCTATGGTCGTGCAACGTTGCACGATCCGTCCCGACGAGGAACGAGCACAGCCGCAACCGGGACCGTCACCATCGTCGTCGACGCACCAGCCGCAACCGGGGCCAGCAAATTTTTCTGACACCACTGATTCGGACTCGGACGAACGTCCCGTCGTCGTCCTCGACTAGTTCGTGGGAAACGGCGCCAACTAGTTTTAAGGTGAGTAAACCCGTTTGTTTTTGTCGGAAAATAAAATATTTCGACAGGTCGACCGTGCCCCAATCCCGAGGCAGCGCATTCTGCCTCAAAATGGGGGAAATAAAATATTATTCCGTCGTTGCGTCCACTCGTTAAAACCCAGGACGTGACAGGAGTAAAATTTTTGGTGGCAGCGGTGGGATGTACGTTGGTGATAGGCTCAAGATTAATTCTGAAACATTTTATCCATACGCAAAAAGTATCGAAACAATTATCTCACCCAATGGGGACGTTATTTCGACAAAGGATCGTCCCTGACATTCAATGTCATACGACACCGGCGAACCCTGAACGCTCACTCAACGGGCCTTCGATGGACTTCGAAGGAATTATCTCACCCAATGGGGACGTTATTTCGACAAAGGATCGTCCCTGACATTCAATGTCATACGACACCGGCGAACCCTGAACGCTCACTCAACGGGCCTTCGATGGGCTTCGAAGCAATTTCACTCATCAAGAAGAAACATCAAGACAGAAGAAAAACGCTTACTCCTCCTCCACGAGGACTCTGAATTCAATCAACAATCGAAGACTTCCAATCCAATCGTCAAGAAAGAAGATCCAACAGTCGTGGACCCAGCCCGTTGTGCTCGCCCGCGGCTTCATGGATGCAGAGCCCAAGCACAGCATCCAACTAAACGGGGGAGGTGTTACGTCCTGGGTCTTCCGATACATGTATAATTTAAAAATTTTCTTCCATATATGATTTAAACATATTTGACTCATTTTTGCGTAGGTCGGCGTTCCCACGTTGACCGGCGAGACGCGTTGCGATGCCTTTTGCTAACGTCAGCGTTCGCACGCCGACCAACGGAACGCGGCGCATCGGCAAGACGCGCTGCGCCCCGCAAATCTTTTATTGTTGATGTCGCACTACTTTCAGCACTACATCCATTAGTTAGTTCTTCTCCGGGGGCTGACCATGACGGTCGGTCCTCGTCATGTCATACCTATATCTTATCATTTATTTTTAATATCTTCGTATATGACTTTAATATTAGTGGTTTAACTATAAATATATACTTAAATAGTGATTGTCCGCGCAACCAATGATATTGTGCGCGTCCCAATAAACACTGTGTAGTATATATCAAGAGACTATTACAATTACATTTATTGGTAATTGTTTCAATACCGTTTTAACGTCTAATAATGCTACGATTGTGTTAAATTATAAATATATATATACTGTTTTAATACGTGCTTCTGTGCTTCAATAAACATTATTAATTTAAATCACGCCCCTCACCAGCGTGCCCCAATCCCGAGGCAGCGCATTCTGTCTCAAAATGGGGGAAATAAAATATTATTCCGTCGTTGCGTCCACTCGTTAAAACCCAGGACGTAACAATTACCCATATTTATCTATAATACGAAATGATATTAATTTATTTTCCGTAGTTAAATAAGTTATTATTGTTAGTAGTATTATTTACTAGTCGAAATATAAAATTTCAATTATCTTATAATGAGAATCTTATCTTATATAAATGAGAAAGATATTCAACAAAAATAGTTTCGTTCTAATAAATTAGTACAATAATAGTACAATAAAATAGCAATTGTTATGCCGGTACCGAGTAATTGGATTATTCGGTAGTCGGTATAATATTAAAAGTTATTATTTTTTGGGATCGTTTGCCGATAAGGAGATGGATCTCGAGTAAAAGATGGAAACGCGAATTTATATAAAAGGAAGTATTTATTATAAGCAACGGTAACTTTCCGTTGCCTATTTATATATCAAAGTAAGAAGTACAATAATGCGTTGTTTCGAGTATTAAACGAGGAACCAACCGTTCTCTTTTCAATCTAATTTAATACTGTCCTTTCGTAAAGCAGTTGCTAACTGTCTTCACGAAAATCCCTTAATTCGCAATTTTAGCGTTAGCCTTTCGCCCGAACGCCAAGCGAGTCGCTCATGCTGCGTCAGCGTTCTTGGGGTCGTTCATACGATCGGGCATTGGACTTCGTTTCCTGTCTTGAACGAATTCCAATGTTACTTTGCTATGGAATATTCCCGAATATACTAAATACGGAGTGGAATATTCCGCGGCACGACACAATGTATTTTGGTAATTCTGAATTTGAACAAACATTTTGATGAGATGAACTCATTTTTACTTTGCAAATTTGTAAATACACGCTCTGTAGCAATGTACGTACATATATGAAGAAACAATAATAGCACCTACAAATACATATGTACTACGTGGTACTACATCTACTAAAATTAATACAACATTTAAGTATAAAATAACAATGATATATATTTGTATGTATTAGTTCTATGTTCAATCCACAATGAAACCGAAATATATTTACTCTAAATCGAGTTTGTGCGTGTTTGTCGAGTTTACTCTAGCCTAAAACGAGTTTGTGCGTGTTTGTCTTATTCCTGTCGTTACTTGCTGTATTTAAATCCTATATAAAAGCTCGTAATTTTTCTTATATTTTCATTTGTGGTTTCGCGCGCTATCTTTAAACAAGTATTTCAGTTCAACACTTTATTTACATATTTTTGAAAACAAAGCCATGTCGGAAGCAAAAAAGAAGAAACGGCAATACAGTGTAGAATATATTAAATATGGATTCATAGAAAATTCGACAAACCCATCTTTGCCTTTGTGCCTTCTTTGTTCAAAAACATTTTCAAACGAAGCGATGAAGCCTTCAAGACTTCAAGATCATTCGAATAAAATGCATCCGGATAAGAAGGACAAAATGTAGCCTATTTTCAAGATCTGGAAAAGAAGCATAATGCTCAGCCAAGTGTATCGAAACTTTTTTCGATGGCTGCTAAGGAAGACGATGACGGACTTCGAGCTTCATACAATATCTCTCTGTTAATTGCTCAAACAGGTAAACCACACACCATCGGAGAAACGTTAATTTTGCCGGCGATAAAAGAAGTTATAACTACTGTGCTCCATAAACCGGCGGCAGATATAATTCGAAAAATTCCTTTGAGCAATAGTTCTGTCCAAAGACGAATTGATGAAATGGCTGAAAACATTGAAAAGTCATTGTGCAATCATCTGAAAACTAGTAAATTTTCAATTCAGTTGGATGAGTCCACTTTACCAACTAATGAAGCATTGTTGTTGTCTTACGTGAGATTTATTAAAGATGAAAAAATATGTTAAGAACTTTTATTTGCTAGAAATTTAGAGACAGACACGAAAGGAGAAACCGTATTTAAAACACTGGAAAAGTTTTGTGATGAAAAAGGAATTCCGTTGAAGAATATTATATCAGCTGCTACAGATGGTGCTCCAGCTATGACGGGGTGTCAAAAAGGCTTCATATCGTACTTAAAAAACAAAATTCCTGATGTGCTTGCTGTACATTGCGTTATACATCGACAGCATTTAGTTGCTAGAAATTTAAGTGAACGACTATTTCAATCATTGCAACATGTCATCAGAGCAGTCAATAAAATCCGAAACAACTCTTTAAATGACAGATTATTTAATCAGCTTTGTGTTGCCAATGATGAAGATTTCAACAGATTGATCTTTCACACAGAAGTGCGTTGGCTATCAAAAGGAAATTGTCTGACTCGTTTTTACAATCTGTTTGACTCTGTCATAGAGTTCCTGGAAAACAAAGACACAGAATTGCGCGAAAACCTCATCACATCAAAGAATGATATCGCATACCTGACAGACCTTTATACATTGCTTAATGATATGAATCTCCAACTTCAAGGCGATGACTTGAACTTAATAAAAACAAAAAATGTCGTCGCTGCTTTCGTAGCCAAGCTGCTGTTACACAAGAAGAATATCGGCAGACGTGAGTTCCATCATTTTCCCAATTTATCAGTATCCTGCAACAACGACGACTTGCTCGTCTACTGCCAACATTTGGAAAATCTTCACAGTGATTTCATTGAAAGATTCCAGGACATTTTGAAATTGGAAATACCAGACTGGGTGTTAGATCCTTTTTCAAATGTCAACATAGCAATATCACCCCAGTTGGAAGAAGAACTTATAGAACTGACAACGAAGGAGGAAATAAAAATCAAATACAAAAATGGCTACCAACAATTTTGGCTACAAAAGTCAATTCCGCAGTTGTACCCTGGATTGTGGTCTATCGTTGAACGATTTTTGATAGCATTCCCATCGTCATATTTGTGTGAACGTGGATTTAGCGCTGTGATAACGCTGCTTACTAAAAAGAGAAATCATTTGCAAGTTACCAAACGCGGCAACTTACGACTGTTTTTAAGTAAAATCGAACCTGATATCAACAAACTTATTAAATATCATCAAATTCATCCATCTCATTAGATTAGTATAAAAACGAAAACTGATTACATATTTATATTGTTTCTTTTAATTTGATTAAAATATATTATTAATATTATAAAGTTGGGTTTTATTTGCTCTCACTGGTAAAAATTCCTAGTTTAGAATGTAAGTTTAAACATCAGAACCGACTAATATAACTAAATTAATTAAAGTAATGAAATTGTGGTTTTTAAGTTTTAGGGGTGTATAAAAAATGGGGGGCGCTGAAAAATAATTGATTTTCAAAGGGGGCGGTAAAAGAGATAAGTTTGATAATCACTGGGTTAGACGATGTCTATACGGCACCTGCCGAGTGAAAATATTTAAAGGAATATTTAAAGATTAGGCAAAACAAAGTAAAGACCGTAATTTGAGTGGTCATTTGCGGCCTTTTTGTTCAAATTGCGAACCTGCTCGTACAAAAAGACATAATCACGCTCAACCAGGCCATCGATGAACCAGCTGATATTAAAAAACGAATTCAGAAGAAGGAAAACGGTATACCGAAATCGAACACGCGAGGAATCGCCATACTTTGATAACGCTCCTGATCCAGCTAGAGTTCAATTCGTGAATTCAAATACCGCAACGACCAGAAAATGTTGCGAGAGACACCAAAGCCATATGCACGCGACATTGAAATCTAGCGTAGTATTAAAATTATGCGAAAACATAAGCCCAAGAATCAGAGATATTTCTCGCGAAAGGTACTTTCAAGGTGGAAATTTTCGACACAATTCACAAAACTACGAAAATAACTCACGAAATTTTCCATACAACACACAAAATTCGCAAACTAAGACGCAAATTTTTCAACATAAGGAACACAATTTACAAACCAATTCGCGGAATTTTGCATAAAACCAGCAGTACAAAAACTACTCGTGAAATCGTAGACAGTCACAAGGATACGTTCACAATTCACGTTATTACCGAAACAACCGGAGCAAATTATTCGAACAATTCATTCACATGGGAACAGTGGAAGCAACTCACGCAATCGAAAAATTTCCGGATGCAACCAAAATAGCAATATGCTAAATTCACAAAGCTTAGATCATCGACAAACACTAATATCTGAATTTAGTCACAGCGAACTTGAACAAGCACTCGCAAATATAAAGTCAAAAGTCGGGATCAGTGCCCCTCGAGACAGCGCGACGGGTAACAAACCACAAGAGCGAACAACATAGAACAAAAAGCGCGAATTAAAATCACAATACGAAAAGGTGAAATCAGGTCAGGGCTTTCAAAAACACATTAGCCACTGCACCGTGTTATCAACGTCTCCTAATTTGTACTACGAGCGAACCGCGTTCCTCGCAGATACGGGAGCAGGAATAAATCTTATCAAACGAACAAAAATTGCAAATAAAATCTACGTATTCTTCGGACTTTCGGATGGTACAGTACGTACACTTGGTATGTGCTATATACAAATAAAAAAATTGAATTACAATTTCATTTAACAGAAGAAGATTTCCCAATCAAACAGGACGCCGTTCTTGGAGATGCTTTCTTTCGAGAGATCCTAGCGGATATCCTTTACAGCAAACTTTGCATTACTTTCGCTGGATATACCACAAGATACCGTTCGAAACTTCTGAGAAGAGATGATTCATAATCCCGGCTAGGTCTATGATTATGAAGCACGTGCGACTAAGACCAATTTATCTTACGGACGGATACATACCGAGATTAAACGTGGGCGATAAGCTATACATCGGAGACGCTTTAGTATCAAATAATAATAGGACTGCATACTTGGCAGCCATTAACGCCAATAACTTTCCAATAAGCGTGGCAGTCCCTACACTCGAGTTACTTCCATTTAAACATATTTCCCATGAAATAAATACCTGGAAAAACCACTCATACGCTTCTCAACAAGCGGAATATAGCGCGATGGTATTTCCAGCAGCTATCGGCACCCTGGACAGGCTAAATGCGATTGAATCACTTCTCGACCTGAGGCACTTGAACGAAGAAGAAAAGGCACCTGTACTCCGACTGGTATCGGAACATCAACCTTTGTTTTCCATGCCCCGGATCAGTTGGGCTCTTCTCAAACACCAAATTTTTACGACGGATGAAAAACCAATCAACACAGCATAATACCGGCTCCCGCAAATCCACAGGGAATTCTAAACCAAGTTGAAACACTACTGAACAAAGTGGTAATTCAACTATCCCTCTGACCGTACAACTCTCCAGTCTGGATCGTACCCAAAAAGCAGAGTTCAAACATCATTTGGACATTTGGGATCAATTAGGAAACACAAGACATTTTCCACTTTTTATTTGGCATCGGGATTCCATCAGATCAAAGTGCACCACAGAGATAAACAAAAAACGGTTTTTTCAATAACTGCAATTCAACCGTATTCCTTTTGGACTTAGTAAGGGCCCAGCATCTTTTCAAAAGTTAATAGATGTAGTGTTGTCGAGTTTCATCTACGCAAACATCTTCTGGGAGCATAAACAAAAGTTTCGAGACTTAGCAAATAGGATCACTAAGGCCAGACGAACAATGCAAATCGACTAGTGTCATTTTATGAGTAGTGAGGTGTATTATCTTGGGCACGTGATTTTGTAAAAGAAGTCAAGCCAAATTTAAACAAATCGTTCGTGACTTTGCGGAAATTGTAATCCCTGTGATACACCAGCACAAAGCAGAAGCGAAATTCGAATGGACTAGAAACTGCGAAATGGCGTTTAAATATTTGAAAAAGAAGATTACAGAATGCCCAATTCTAAGGTATCGCAACGAAAATAAACAATACACCCTGACGACAGCTGCATCGGACTATGCCATAGGCGCCGTGCTCAGGCAGCAACATAATAGCTTCAACCATACCGTGGCGTTTTACTGTATATTACGGTATGAATCCGAAATCTCGTATAACGCAGTAAAAAAGGAGCTGTTGGCCATAGTTACCGCTGTAGAACATTTCAAGACATACCTATACGGACATTTTATACTTATAACAGACAATGAGGCGCTCATTTATACCACGCACAAAGCCCATCCACCACAATAATTGCGACGCTGGCAGACGATACTCAACAACTATAAATATGTAATTCATCACTAGCCAGGGAAGCTGAACGTTATCGCGGACGCGTTATCGAAAAATAGTGTCAGTTCTGCTGATTGGACCACATGAAAGTTGATCAGGTGATTCCGCACAACTTGCAACGAAAAAACTGGGGACGTACCATCAAACACTACCAGCAATTCACATTCGCTCAGCAGACAAAGCATCTGGAAACCCAGCACCAAGGAAAAATCACATGTTCCAGAAAGATCAACCGACAGCATCCACAGTAATTGAAGCGAACGAAAGAGAGAAGATAAAATTAGGCAACAATACCCGAACCAAGAGAGAACACACCATGCAAGGTGGATACAATCACAAGATTTCCAAGAGGGTTAACCTGTCGATTTGCAAAAAGAACCGGGAACTGAAAAATCCGACATACCTTGGTTAGGACCGTATAAAATTTTGGAACTTTTGAATAACAATAATGTCAAACTAATTGTAAGTATTAAGGAAGGTGCTACCAGGACAGTCCAATTAGATAATATAAAAAGGGCATATGTTTCAGATGCTACGCAAGCGTTATAAAACCAAAAGAAACCCTCAAAATCATAGCATTTACACGAAATCCCGGACTGTACACGGCGCACAGCGCATTCGGTCCATATTGGACCAGATAGACGTTGTCACCTATGTTAATACATACAGCCTTGAGTTCAGACGACTCCAAATTCAAGAAAATTTAGAAGTGAGCAAAAGGTACTGTAATGCGATATGAGACCAATGTTTGATAAAGGGACAGCTGAATAACATACAGGCTCGACTCGAAACTATCAAGAAAGCAAAAAAATATCTTGTCTTGTTAGTAAACGGGAAAAAGCGAGCACCATTCGAATTTATTGAAAAAATTACCGAAATCTTTTATGAAACTGTTGTGCCGCGAACTAATTCTTTGTATATCATTTCGCCATTGTTCCTTCTTTGCGTGAGGCCACTCAGCGAAGTAGAAAAAATGTGCAAACGTAAGCAACGAGCTGCGAGCAATGAATGCTACGAGCTCGAGCTACGACTTGCAGGAATTCGCAAGCAAAGATTATTATGAAATTCATTGCGACATTCAATTTAGGTCAAAGGAGCGAATAACTGCTTTGCCTAAAACAGTCTAAAGATTGACATCAACCTGAACGGTTGATCGCTATCAGTAGATTCAAACGCGAGAGGTTGGTTCCCCGTACGGGCTCGGAACCACGATTCATTGCATTATACTTTTATTGACTTTTAAATAGACAACGGAAAGTTACCGTTGCCTGTAATAAATACTTCTATTTTTACATAAATTCACGTTTACACGAATTACTCGAAATCCATCTCCTAATCGGCAAACGATCCCAAAATAATAACTTTTTAATATTATACCGATTACCGAGTTATCCAATTACGCGGCACCGGCATAACATTTAGTGGCAGCGGTGGGATCTGCTGAAGTGATAAGTGCTACGTAATTTATTTGGACAAAAAGTGTTTTGGACAAAGTAAATGAGAGTGACTTTGAAGTGACGACTACGACTCCTGCAAAGGACGCCAGTGTAGTTTGTGAAAACCCGACTAATCTAATGCGAAGACGCGAAGTGAACGTCGGTGCGGTGTGACGTATCGGCCAACCGTTTAAAGTTCCGATTGACGGTGTCACGTCAAGTCGCGGAAAATCGCACAAAGTGTGCAACCAATTACCCGAAGCGGCTAGTTGTGACGAAGCCGTCGCGCAGTCATTGCCGACGCACAGAAGATGAGCCCAGGAACCATCAAGAGACGGGTCAACGGTGCCAGGGAAGACAACTGGACCAACCTTCAAGTGGAGCTACGAGACAGCAGGTCTACAGCACCGAAGGAACAGCACCCAAGAAACATCGCCATGGAGAGGACCATCAGCAAGATCATCTTCTTGTAATTGGCGGTTACGTTATACATATACATATAGCCTTGTAGATTCAAAGCCAGTCGATCCGTAAATTGGGAAAATATTCCAACAGATATATATATATATATATATCTAGTGAGTTTTTTTTGGAAATATTGAAGTAAATCCCATCGCGAAATAAGCAACATGTCGGAATCAAGAGGAGCCCGATCAAGATGTAGGGGCAACTCGTTAGACACGACGTTGCCTGGCGCATGGGTAGACTCCACAGCCGGATTAGCTGCGGCTGTAGGGGACATCGTTTACGAAACGCGTAGGGCGTTATCAGAGCTCTCGCCGATGGGACAAACTCCCGCGGCCAGACAGGAGGCTCTTGCAGGCCGTCTGACAGCCCAGTTTGGCGTGAACCCACTTAGCGGTGCGTCGTTCGGAGATCACGACAATGTGGATAGCGACGACAAATTCAACATGGCTTCTGGCGAACGAACGCCTGAGCACATCACCGAGGATATGGTCGAGCTTGAAATCGAAAACATGCAAACCCTAGATCGCGTAGGTTTCCCTGCAGCTACCGGTACCACAGCCCGGTCGGTACCTTCACGAGTACGAGATCGGTTGAAGGCGATCGACCGGAGCCACCGTGAATTGGAAAGAGCTCGACGGCAGTGCGAAAGGCTGCAGCGCGAGCACGATCGAGGCCAACGCGAACTCGATCGCGAACTCAGAAAGGCTGAAATACCGTCGGCAAGACGGAACTTGGCGGATACGCTAAACGAGGTAGGTACGGATGAGTACGAGCTCATTCATTCCTTAAGAGAGCAAATTTCCGAGCTCCAACGACGGTTAGGAAGAGCAGGGATGGAGGACTATCCACCCCCCGTACAGCCCTTAAGACGCACGCGGTTCGAGGAGACTCGGACGCCCTCAAATATGGTCAGCCTCAGTCTGATAATAAAAATGGTGAAAACATTCGACGGCAAGGATTCAAAGGCGTTGCCGCTCTTCTTAAAGTCCTGCGAAACGCTATTCCGCAGGGTAGCAGAGGAGGAGCATGACACCCTCCTGGAGTTGATAGTCATGAGTGAGTTAGAGGGTGCAGCAATAAGACAACTGCAGCACAAGACCATCGGTACCATAGCGCAACTCAGGAGTGAGTTGGAAGCATTGTACGGACAACGGAAGTTCCTGGCCGCGTTGCAAATGGAGTTCAGCTCGCTCCGGCAGGGACAGAATGAGGACATCGCCGCTTACGCGGCAAGAACGGAGAAATTACGGTAGATATAACCGAAATACTCTGTGAACCGTCAAGAACGGATGATCAGAAGATCACCGTAGAGAGTGTCACCCGACGAAGTGCACAGGCTAACTTCGAAAACGGACTACATGGCCAGGTGCAAGTGCTGGTGCATGCGAGAAATTACCAAACGCTGCATGACTCTGTGGCAGGGGCCATAGAGATAACCAACATGGTGCAGCCAAAAAGAGGGGTAGCTGGAGCATTAAGCCACCCCAGAAGATCCCAAGGCGCACCATCCCGGTAGGGAGAAAATTACTTCACCTGCGGAGGACCAGGGCACGTGGCTCGTGACTGCACCCGCAGATCGGGAAGAGTGAGCCTACCGACGCCCAGTGAGGATAAATCCATACACCACGTCAACGTTGTGTGCAATTATTGCCAAAAAAGGGGCCACTTGTGGAAAGACTGCAGGAAGAGATTGTCGCAAAACAAGAGCGAGCCTGCGCAATCCTCACAGCATCCCCGACGTCCAAGAGACTCAGGGCGCCAGAGTGAAAGGTCCACGGTAAATGCAGGTACAAGTCGATCAAATACCGATGCCAGCCTGCTGGGAACGATGAGAATAAACAAGCTCACAGCCCAGCAGAGACCCGCGCGCTGAAGGAGGAAAACGACGCAGCAGTTACTGCAGGTAACGCTGCCGGCGTCCAGCGCTACAGCCAGCGACTTTGACATCGTCGCATCATTGACCATAACCGGGGTACTCACCCTTAAGGCGGACACCGGGGCCCAGTGCAGTATACTGAAGGAGGGATGCCTCCAGCCCGAGATCATGGTGAGCAGGTGCTCCGTGGAGTTGCAGGGTGTGGCAGGTGAAAAATTCACCCCCCTCGGTATAGATAAAATTATGTTGGAGACTCCGGCTTTAAAAGTAGAGCATTGGTTCTACATAGTTCCGAACAATGTGCCATTGAAGGTCAACGGACTACTTGGCATGGACTTTATCAAGCAGCATAAAGTGGACATCCTGCATGGCGAGATGCTTAAGTTGTATGCACACTACGTGCCGCTATGGGATGGCGCAACGAGGATATATTCGTCAACACGCAGTAGAACTGCCGCAACATGCAAGTACATAGGCCTGTTTACAAAGATAAAGCTCCTTTCCAGAAATGGGTTGAACATGGATGCCGCCAAGGGGAATAAATTTGTCGGACTACCTATAAAAAGTGGAATCAGCCGAAGCAAAGTAGTCACACCGTGAAAACTCAATAGAGTGAGTTTATATGTTTATAAACACGACGGGAAAGTGCAAACGGCCGACGGCGACACCCGAGCCGTCGGAGATAGTGAAGGCCGTACGTAGCCGACAGGTCAAGACACTGCGAGTAAGCTCAGAGAGCACGGGGAAGAAGGCCAAACGCTTTGCGCAGCAACACCGGAAGCCCGACTTGGTGCCCCCCAGCAGTGAAAAGCAAGCAACTCACGCAGGAATAATGTGCGAATACAAGAGTGCATTCCATCTACGAGGCACGGCGGGGTCCGTAGCTCACAATCTTCCAGCACCGTCAACGAACACAGCGCTACAAAGAAGGATTCCGACTGCCGCAGTGGCATAGCCGTTCCCTCCGCCGATGACCGCCTAAAAATAATAAAGGAATATCACGACATCCCCCTTGGAGGGTATCAGGGTATTAGGCGTACGTTACATCGGATCCGGACCAAGTACGACTGGCCCGGCATAAGAAGAGATTTGGAAAAATACATATCGTCATGCGAGTCCTGTTAAAAGAATAAAATCAGGAAAAGGGAACGGGTACCGATGGTGGTAACAGATACCCCATCGTGGTCATTCGAAAAAGTAGCGGTCGATATTGTAGGCCCACTACCCGAAAGCGCATCTGGAAAAAAATATATACTTACTAGCCAGGACACGCTCACGAAATACAGTGCAGCGATATCACTGCCGAACCAAGAGATTTTGACAGTCGCTAGAACACTAGTAGAAGAATTAATTTGCCGGCACGGAACGCCGGAAATAATATTATCGGATCAGGGTACGAACTTCCTCAGCTCGACCTTCAAAGAAATGTGTCGACTGCTTCGAATTAAGAAAATACAAACGACGGCCTACCATCCGGAATCGAATGGCGCCCTGGAAAGGTCGCATCGCACCCTCGCAGAATGTCTGAAAAATTTCATAAGCGAGGATCAGGGAAATTGGGACGAGTGGCTCCCGTACGCAATGTTTACGTACAATACTACTCCACATACGGGGACCGGACTGTCTCCCAAGTGTTGTTGTACGGACGCGAGGCTGAATTGCCGACCGCCGTATAACAGGAGCCCCGCAGCACCTATGCCTACGATGATTACGTCCACGAGTTATGCGAGCGATTACGCGCCGCATGGACGCGAAGAGTATCACGCGACAACCTGGAAGTCGCGAAAAGACCGTCGAAGAATGCATACGAATACGGCGCACAGGTTCAGGAGTACCGCGTCGGCGAACGCGTACTCCTACGCGACGAGACGGTGCGCAGGGGGCGGTCAGCTAAGCTGACCCCGAAGTGGACGGGACCTCACGAAATAGTAGAGAAGAGGCCCCTTGTCAGTTACGTCGTCCGAAAGGGACAGAAAACTCAGGCGGTGCATGCAAACCGCCTGAAGCTCTTTATAGAGCACTAGAACGAAATACGAACTAAATAAAGGCGAGTAGGGAGCTCTGCAAAAACAAAGCCGTTTTAGATTAGACTAACGATATAATAATCAGCAATATCCAAAAGAGACAAACACGAGGTCGAATATCTCCAATCCCTATTCCAGGTTGATTACTGTAACTATCTGAGCAACGGAAACCACATTACACCCGCCAGACTACTGCATCCGCACCTTCGACAACAACCCAGGCATCTACTTCGAGGACATCGGAAGCCTCGCGGTAGTCCTATCGACCTGGCGGCTGGAATCTATCTAAAAACTTTTTTAATTACATTACCAACTCCAATAAATATCTCAATTTGATGAAATTTTGGATCTTTACTTGGATTATGTTTAATATTACAAATCCTATCTGGAATTATGATTTCTATACATTATTGTGCCAACTCCTCTATAGCATTTAACAGATTAATTCATATTATTCAAGATGTAAACTTAGGTTGATTTATACGTTTAATACATATAAATGGAGCCTCTTATTTTTATTTGCTTATTTATTCATATTGGACATATATTCATATTCATATTCAGCATATCTAAAAACCTGGAACATCTACTGGAACTATGTAACCAGGAAGTCCACGGAAATGATTTATGCTCCGTCATTGCCGACTCAGTTTTGAGAATGCAAAGAAAAATCGACATAGGAATGGTGACGATATTCGACCTCCTTGGTACGCGCCCCCTTAAGGCGCGCAGAGGACTGATCAACGGACTGGGAAGCATCATTAAAGCCATAACCGGAAACATGGATGCTGATGATGCGCAGAAGTTGTACGAGGAAATAACCCGCCTACAAGCCTCACAACAGACTCTCCGAGATGGACTGAAAAACCAGGTGCAAGTGGTAAGGACCACCCTGAGCATGTTCGACGAGAGCTCGCATCACATCCAGGCCAACGAGCAAGCCCTGCTGACTCAGGTTATGTGCATCAACCACGCACTCAACATCCAGCTGTACGACGTGGAGAGACGCCAAGGCCTGGACGAAAGCTTGACCGCGATCATCATAGCTATGGATGCGTTACTAAGCGATGTCCGAGAACTGCTGCACTTAGTAACAAAAATAGCCGAAGGCAACGCAGAAGGAAAACCTCTGCCACCGAGAACGCTTACACGATACCTCGCGATCGCTGTGACACACCTGCCACCAGGCACGAGTTTCCCTGTCGCTGTAGAACGCAACAAGCCAAGCATCAGCACTTATACGACTGGCTGACCTAACGGCCTACAGCGAAGGTGACGTATTTGTACTCGTGCTCGACATACCGCTGATCGGGCAGCAACAGTACAGTATACAAAAAGTATACCCTATGCATAAGCGAGCAAGCAATGGCGGGTACTACTACGTGGATACGACTGGGAGTCACGTAGTAATTGACACCCAGAATCGTAAATGCATCAGGATGACAACTGATGACTTTAACAATTGCAAGGTACCGAGCAAATCTTACATTTGCCCGTCGACACACCTACAATGTCGGATACGAACGACGCACCCTCCGAAGTCCCAAAATACGCGAAAATGGACACAAATAACCGGAATACTGGCTTTGATAGGCGTATGTATTGTAACCGCCCAGATTTCAGCGTGAAAACAACGGGGCGAAGATCCCAAGTTATCCGTCTCTGTGCTGATACGCCAGCTGCCTACAACCAAAAGCTTGCACTTTGTGTTTATTGGACCTATAGCCCGCTATAGAGCTGTTTCCGAGCATGTTAGTAGTTATTTTTCGGTGTTTAAGATCGAAATATTCAAATATTATCCATGCATCTACAGCCACAACATTAATTTTGTCCCCGATCGGAAGGTTTTAATTTATATAGGTAATTTGCATCAGACGCTTCCTTCGTGATGAAGATATTAATAATCGACAGTTCATGATGAGATTAGATAAACATAAGCTACTGTAAAGAGTCTTGAGCGTCTTACTTGCTAGTAATGTAGGTAGGTATTATAAATGCAGTTTTCTCGAGACGGTACCGCGTCTCTCGATATTACTCGTTTTTCCAAAATTACAGATCCCATAAAATATAAACCTTACTGATTCGGTTCCAACTCAATATCATCCATCTGTTATGCCGGTACCGGGTAATTAGATTATTCGGTATTCGGTATAATATTAAAAAGTTATTATTTTTCGGGATCGTTTGCCGATAAGGAGATGGATCTCGAGTTATCGATGAAAACACGAATTTATGTAAAAGGAAGTATTTATTATAGGCAACGGTGACTTTCCGTTGTCTATTTAGAAGTAAAGTAAGAAAGTACAATAATGCGTTGTTTCGAGAATTTTACGAGGAACCAACCGTTCTCTGCTAAGTCGAAATTAATTCTGTCCTTTCGTAAAGCAGTTGCTAACTGTCTTCACGAAAATCCCTTAGTTGGCAGCTTTAGCTTTAGCCTATCGTAGATCGCCTCGCGAGTCGCTTCATGCTGCGTCGGCGTCTACTTCGCATCCCGTCTTGTATGACAGCTATCTTTCAGAATTCCATCTCTAACTGTGTCCGCTAAGGAATATTCCTGAGAATACGTTAGAGGAATATTCCGCGACACAACATCCCTCCCCCCTTAAAAGGAAAAATTTTCAAAAAAAATTTTTTCTTCAGTTGGTTTCCCGTACCTTACAATTTTAATACAATTTTACGATTTGATATATGATATATAATATGTGTGTAAAATGTTTCATTTTTGTTTGCTAGCTTCTTTCAAGTCGAGCAAGTCGTTCTCGATTGGGGGGACGATTGCATAACCTGGCCAGCTCGGTTCGAAGTCGTTCCTCTGGCTGTTGTCGTCCGAGAGGCTCGAGGTTGATAGTTACCTCGGCGGTTGCCGGGGTTATTGCTTCTCTAGTGCTCGGTGGTGTTCTGTTTCTTTTGTACCTGTAACATTTAAGCAGAACGTAGCCAACCAAGGCGATCGGCGCTATGGCGCCCAAGGAGTAGAAACTCAGGTTGTGGATGTGTTGCATCCCGTCTCCGGCAGTATGGAGGTTGTCCATGATTTGGTCGGCTCGAGCTCCGAGCTTCCGAAGCTCTTCGGGGTCTCGCAGCACGCTCTGTAGTGGGATGGTCCTCTCGGTCTGCGGCGGGGGTGCCCGAGCTTCGATCTCCGTTAATGTCAAGTTAAACGACGGGAGGTAGTTTTCCTGTATGATCTGCGATGTTCGCCCGATGGTTTTGATGCTGAAATCTCGGGCGGTTACTATACATACGCCTACCAAAGCCAGTATTCCTGAATTATTCAATATTTCGTGCTGAGTGGGATTTTTCCCACAATTTATCCCTATGGGGACCGGGGTTGGCGCGACGTATAACCATCGTCCTTGCTGTTGCATTGGAACGATTAAGGGATGTGTGATTTCGACAACCCTTTTCGCGCAATTTATTCCGTTACCGGTGTCCATTTTCGCATAGATTAGGACTTCGCAGGGCGCGTCGCGTGTGACCGGCATAGTAGGGTGTGTTGGTGGGCAAATGTACGATTTGCCCAGTACCTTGCAAATTTTTATGTCATCGTATGTCATCCTTAGGTTCTTGCGATTCTCTATATCTATTACCAAGTGGGACTCGGTCGCTTCTATGTAGTAGTGCCTGCCATTGTCCGCTCGCGTGGGTATGGGGTATACTTTTTGCATACTATATCGTTGCTGCCCGATCAGCGGTATGTCCAGCACGAGTACCACTGCGTTGCCTTCGCTGTAAGCCCTGGTATCGGCCAGTCGCATAAGTGTTGACACTTGGTCAGGTGCTATTGCGACCGGGAAACTACTGCCCGACGGTAGGTGTGGTAGTGCCTCTACGAGGTGCCTAGCGAGTGTGCGTGGCGGCAGGGACGTTGCTCGGGCCTTACCGCTAGCTATATCGTCCACCAGCCACACTAGCTCCTGTACGTCGCCGAGTAATGCTTCGACCGCAATACTTATCGCGTTGAGCGATAAGTCTCGTCCAAGTGTTGGCGTCTCTCTATGTAGTATACTTCGCTGTTAAGCGTGCGGTTGATATGCTGCATCAGGGACAGCAGGGTCTGTTCGTTAGCCTGTATGTGTTGCGCGCTTTCATTAAATAAGCAGAGCGTGGTTTTTATGACTTGTATTTGATTTTTTAATCCTTCCTTCAGGGTCTGGTGGGACGCCTCCAGGCGCGTTATCTCTTCGTGTAGTTCCTTTGCGTCGGTGGCATCCATGTTTCCCGTGATGGCTTTGATTATGCTTCCGAGGCCATCTATCAATCCTCGGCGCTCTCTGACGGGGCGCGTCCCGAGGAGGTCGAATACGGTCAGTATTCCTGTCTCTATTCTTTTCTTCATTCTCGGAACCGAGTCGCTTATGACGGGGCATATATCATTGGCGCGAGTTTCGCTCTCGCACAGCTCCGTCAGACGTTGTAGGCTTTTGCTTATCTCCCCCTCTCGGTGCAGTAGTGCAGCGAGGTCCAGCCTGATTATCAGTCGCCACGTCGATTGAATTATTGTAAGGCTCCCTATGTTCTCGTAGTAGATGCCCGGAGTGCTGGCAAAAGTGCTGACGACGTAGTCGGCTGTACTCGGTGTGGCTGTGGTTTGTCCATACCTTGCTGCGATTAATCTGCAATCAGACGAGGGGAGGAAAGCGTGAGTTCTCCCTCTTTCGTTGCAGTCTCGCGAGTTTCGCACGAGGTCTTTTTGGCTCATTCTTGTTCTCACAACCCGACCGGAACAATGTCTACGATTCTCGTCCGTGTGTCCAGGACCTCGCCCTATGGGGCAGCCCTCTGTAGGGGGGACGATTTGTCTCCCGCTGTGTTAGAGCTAATCGTAAGTATCCTCCTTACCTTGTTTATGTTTTTATGTTACTTAAAAATTATAACCAATAATCATATCTCCATACGTTCGGAATTTTAATAAAATTTCCCGAATTTACCTCGCGTCGTTAATGGAGTTCCTGCCTTGCGCTCCGAGGAGCTCCCTACCCTCATTTATTTAGTTTTTAATGGTCGTTAAGTAGTTTCAGGCGGTTAGCATGGACCGCCTGAGTTTTCCGTCCCTTCTGGACAACGTAGTTGACGGGAGGCCTCGCTTCCACTATCGCGTGGGGTCCCGTCCACTTCGGGGTCAGTTTGGCCGACCGCCCCCTGCGCACCGTCTCGTCGCGGAGGAGTACGCGTTCGCCGACGCGGTACTCCTGCACCTGCGCGCCTTGGTCGTATATAGTCTTCGACCGTCGTTTCGCGCCTTCCAGGTTCTCTCGTGCTACAGTCCATGCGGCGCGTAATCGTTCGCGTAACTCTTGGACGTAGTCGTCGTATGCATAGGCGCGGCGGGGCTCCTGCTTCACGGCGGTCGGTAACTCCGCTTCGCGTCCATACACCAATACATGGGGTGACAATCCGGTCCCTGTATGTGGAGTGGTGTTGTACGTAAACATTGCGTATGGCAGCCACTCGTCCCAATTTCCCTGATCCTCATCTATGAAATTTTTTAGGTACTCAGCAAGGGTGCGATGTGACCTCTCCAAAGCGCCGTTCGATTCGGGATGATAGGCCGTAGTTTGTATTTTTTTAATTCGCAGCAGTCGACACATCTCTTTGAAGGTCGAGCTGAGGAAGTTCGTACCCTGATCTGATAATATTATTTCCGGCGTTCCGTGCCGGCAAATTAATTCTTCTACGAGCGCCTTTGCTACTGTCGAAGCCTCTTGGTTCGGCAGTGGAATCGCTGCGCTGTACTTGGTCAATGCGTCTTGGATCGTAAGTATATATTTTTTCCCGTTGACGCTTTCCGGTAACGGTCCTACGATGTCGACCGCAACTTTTTCGAACGACCTCGATGGGGTGTCAGTTACCACCATCGGTACTCGTTCCCTTTTCCCGATTTTATTTTTCTGGCAGGATTCGCAGGATGTTATGTATTTTTCTAAGTCCCTTCTTATGCCGGGCCAGTCGTACTTGGTCCGGATCCGATGCAGTGTACGCCTGATACCCTGATGCCCTCCTAAGGGGGTGTCGTGGTATTCTTTTATGATTTTCAGGCGGTCTTCGAAGGAGGGAACGGCTACGCCACTGCGGCAGTCGCTGCGCTCTTTTATAACGCTGTCTTCGTCTGCGCTGCTGGAAGTTCGTGGGCTACGGGCCCCGCCGTGCCTCGCTTCCTCAGCAGGCCTTTGCGGTGCTCTGTCCGCAGTTTCTTCACTCGGTGTGCCCACCGGTGGCTCTGCCGTTGGGTCGCTCTCTCTCTCGAGCGGCCTTGCAACGTTTGCCTTTCGAGGCCTTCCGCGCTTCGCGGGTCCGCCATGCTGTGCTGGGCTCGCTCCATCCTTGTTAGCGGTGCACGCAGTCTCACCAGTGGCTTGCGTTGCTTGCTTGCGTGGTCTGCCCCTTCCCCGACCGCACGGCTTTTCGGCGGGGCTGTGGGGTTCAGTAGAGCGTTCTGCAGGCACGCTGCGAATCTCTCTGTCCTCTTCTGGCGCATTGGCCAGAGCGGCCTCTCTCTCTGCCGCGTTGCTAGGTTGGCCCGGGGTATTCTCGGCTCTCCGCTTTGTGCGGCTGTCCGTACCCGGGCGCTTGCCGTCCTCGTCTCGCTCACGGGCGAGCTTGACCTCTCGCTCCAGCGAGCTACCATGGCTATACGGGGTATCTTCGGCTGTCCGCTTTGTGCGGTCTTTCGTTGTGCCTACTTGCCCCGTCGTGCTGTCCTCTTCCGACTCACGGACTTCGTTCCTAGCTCTCGCTTGGGTCCTCGTAGTAGCGAATATACGACTTAACGCATCGGCGTTGGTATTACGCTTTCCGGCCTTATATTCAACGTTAAATTCGTGTTCGGCCAGTTTAATTTTCCAACGCATTAATCTCGAACCTGGGTCCTTTACTCCGAACAGCCAGGTGAGCGGTTGGTGGTCCGTCACTACCGTGAAACGTGTACCATAAATATATGGTCGAAATTGAGCGAGAGCCCAAACTATGGCGAGTAGCTCTTTTTCCGTGGTTGTATAATTGAGCTCGGCCTTTGACATGGTGCGGCTCGCGTAACATATGGGCAAATCGTCCCCGATTTTGCCTTGCGATAAGATTGCGCCGAGCGCCCTGTCTGAGGCGTCCGTCGTTACAACAAACGGCTTAGTGAAGTCTGGATACTGCAGTATCGGTGCTGTGGTAAGGGCTGTCTTCAGTTCTTCGAAGGCAGCGTCTCTTACTGCGGTCCACTCGAATGCGACCCCTTTCTGGGTTAATTCTGTGAGTGGCTTCGCGGTTCTCGAGAAGTCCTTGATGAATTTTCGATAGTAGCCAGCTAGTCCGAGGAAGGATTGTACTCCTTTTATATTTCTCGGTACTGGGAATTCTCTTACTGCTTCCAGTTTCTGCGGATCAGCACGTACGCCCTCTTTGGATATGATGTGGCCGAGGTACTGCGTTTCCTTTCGCAGGAACTGGCACTTGCTCGGTTGCACTGCTAATCTGGCTTCTCTTAGCCGCTGCAGTACCTCTCGTAACCTGTCATTGTGCTCCTTGAAGGTTTTTCCGTGAATTACTATGTCGTCTAAGTACACATAGCATTTGACGCCCTGTAGTCCTGCCAGCGCGGAGTTCATCAACCTCTGGAAGGTCGGTGGGGCGTTTTTGAGTCCGAAAGGCATTCGATTATACTCGAAATGGCCCTGTGGTGTGGAAAATGCGGTCTTTTCCTTGTCTTGCTTTGCCATCGGGATTTGATGAAATCCAGAGGCGAGATCCAAGGTCGTATAGTATCGGGCCCTTCCCAGCTGGTCCAATATCTCGGTGATATTAGGCAGTGGGTACGAGTCTCCGATGGTGGCTTCGTTCAGCTTCCGAAAGTCCACGACTACGCGCATTTTTCTCTCTCCGGCTGCGTCAGGTTTCTTCGCTACGACCAGCAGCGGGGCGTTCCATTGACTCCGGCTAGGTTGGACTATGCCTTCCTCCAGCATTTCGCGGGTCTGCCTCTCCACTTCTCTCTTGTGGGTCTCGGGCAGCCTGTATGGGTGCACCTTAATGGGCTGCACCCCCTCCTTTAGGGGTATCACATGTTCTACCATAGGCGTGCATGGCAGCCTGTCCCCCGGGAGGTGGAACACATCTTCGTATTCTTTCGTGATCTCATCGAGCGCTTCGCGCTCTTCCTTATTGAGATTTCGTGCGTCTAGCTCTTGAGCTAGTCGCGCGAGGCGGTCGGCCCCTCGCTCCGCGCTGACGGTGCATACTTCGGGCGTCGCGGCCTCGGGACCGTGACCCACTGCCGTTATCTCTAGCGGCTCGAGTTCCACCACCGGGCGTTGTACCTCAACAGCCTTCTCTGTGGTGTTTATTAGACTTACTGCACAGCTGCTACCGTGCGGCGGCGTGATGCAGGCTCCCATTATTACTCCTTTTCCGAGTTCCATTTTAGAGAGCAGTCCGATAAATTTGCTCTTGGTCGCGGCGTAAGCGACGGTCTCGCTGCGTGGCGGCAGGGTCATCTTCACCGAACCATCTAAAAGCGGCATGCAATGTCCGTATAGTTTAATCATTTCGCCGTGCAAGATATCTGCTTTATGATGTTTAATGAAGTCCATACCAAGCAGTCCGTTGACCTTCAACGGCACGGTGCTCGGAACGATGTAAAACCAATGCTCTACATTTAGAGCCGGCGTCTCGAGCGTGATGTTCGCCATTCCTAGAGGAGTAAATTTTTCTCCCGCCACCCCTTGTAATTCCACTTTGCAGTCTTTCACCATAGTCTCGGGTTTGAGACAGTCTTCTTTAATGATGCTGCATTGGGCTCCGGTGTCTGCCTTGAGGGTGAGTACCCCAGACACGGCCAGCGATGCAATAATATCGAAATCACTGGCGGTGGCACTCGACGCCGGCAACGTTACTTGCAGCAGTTGTAGCTTGCTTGCGGGCTTTTCCTGGGCTGTTAGTGTGTTCAGCCTCATCGTTGCCAGCGGGCGGGTGTCCGTGTTATTCCGACCGGTACCCGTCGTTACTGTCGTTTTTTTTTCCTTATCTTCCGAGTCCTTTTGACGTTGGGGCTGCTGTGTCGTCCGAGCGGGTTCGCTCTGGTTTAGCGATAACCTCTTTCTACAGTCCCTCCACACGTGGCCCTTCTTCTCGCAGTAGTTGCACACGATGTCGACGTTGTGTATGGACTTATTTTCACTGGGCATTGGCAGGCTCACTCTTCCCGATCTCCGGGTGCAGTCTCGTGCCAAGTGTCCGGCGTTCCCGCAGGTGAAACAATTTTCGTTCTGCCGGGATGGTGCGCCCTGGGACCTTCTGGGGTGGCTCGACGCTCCCCCTAGCCCTCCCTTAGGCTGCACCATGTTGGTTATCTCTATGGCCCCGGCCACGGAGTCATGCAACGTTTGGTAATTTCGAGCACGTACCAGCACTTGCACCTGGCCGTGCAGGCCGTTTTCGAAGTTGGCCTGTGCGCTTCGTCGTGTGACGCTCTCGACGGTAATCTTTTGATCCTCGGTTTGCAACGGCTCGCAGAGTATTTCGGCGATGTCTACCGTGATCCGTTCCGTCCGTGCCGCGTAGGCGGCTATGTCTTCGTTCTGTCCCTGCCGGAGGGAGCTGAACTCCATTTGCAGCGCGGCCAGGGACTTCCGTTGTCCGTACAACGCTTCCAACTCGCTCCTGAGTTGCGCCATGGTGCTGATGGTTTTGTGCTGCAGTTGTCTTGCTGCTGCACCCTCTAGCTTACTCATAACGATTAACTCGAGGAGAGTGTCATGCTCCTCCTCTGCTACCCTGCGGAATATCGTCTCGCAGGACTTTAAGAAGAGAGGCAATGCCTTTGAATCTTTGCCGTCGAATGTTTTTACCATTTTTATTCCGAGACTGAGGCTGAGCATGTTTGAGGGCCTCTGCGTCTCCTCGAATCGCGCGCGTCTCGGGGGCAGCGCGGGGGGCGGGATGTCCTCCATCCCAGCTCCTCCTAGCCGTCGCTGGAGCTCGGCAATTTGCTCCCGTAAGGAGTGGATTAGTTCGTATTCGTCTGCACCTACCTCGTTGAGCGTGCTCGCCAAGTTTCGTCTTGCTGACGGTGTTTCAACCCCCTGTAGCTCGCGATCGAGTTCGCGTCGACTTTGCTCGTGCTCGCGCTGCAGCCTTTCGCACTGCCGTCGAGCTCTTACCAAATCACGGTGGCTCCGGTCGATCGCCTCTAAACGATCTTGTACTCTCGAAGTCACCGATCGTGCCGTCGTACCGGTAGCTGACGGGAAACCTACGCGATCTATCGTTTGCAAGCTTCCGAGTTCCCGTTCATCTATGTCCTCCTCAAGGCGTTCAGGCGTTCGTTCGCCAGTAGCCATATTGAACACGTCGTCGCTACCTATACTACTGTTATCGCGAAATGCCGTGCCCCTGAGAGGGTTTACGCCGAACTCGGCGTCCAGTCGGCCCGCGACGGCCTCTTGCCTATCGGTGGGGATTCGTCCCGACGGCGAGAGCTCTGTTAACGCCCTGCGCGCTTCGTATACTATTTCCCCTACGGCGGCAGCTAATCCAGCTGTGGAGTCTGCCCCTTCGCCGGGAATCGCAGTTCCTAATGAATTGACTCTACGTTTCGGTTTCGCTCCCCTAAATATCGGCATGTTGCTAATTTCGCGGCGAACAAAACTCTAAAATATGCCCACAAAATTTCTAGAGATATTTTCTCCAAATTTTCCAAAATATTTTTCCTGACTGGCTTCAGTTTATTGGCTATGTATGAGTATAAAGTAACCGCCACTTACAGAAAGATGATCTGGTAGACGGTCCTTTTCATTGCGATGTCCTCGGGTGCTGTTCCTTCGGTGCTGTAGACCCGTTGTCTCTTAGCTTTCCTCGAAGGTTGGTCCAGTTGTCCTCCCTGGTACCGTTGACCCGTATCTCCGTTGGTTCCTGGGTTCGTCCTTGGTGCGTCGCCAACGATTGCGCGACGGCTTCTTTTCGAGTAGCTGCTGTGCGTACTCGGTTGCACACTTTGTGCGGTTTTCCGCGACTTGACGTGACACCGTCAATCGGGACTTTAAACGGTTGACCGATACGTCACCCCGCACCGACGTTCGCTTCACGCTTCGCGTTAGATTAGTCGGGTTTTCACGAACTACACTGGTGTCCTTGCACGCGTCGTAGTCGTCACTTCAGAGTATTCTCAACTTTGTCCAAAACACTTTTGTCCTAATAAATCGCGAATCACTTAACTTCGGCAGATCCCACCGCTGCCACCAAATGTTATGCCGGTACCGGGTAATTAGATTATTCGGTATTCGGTATAATATTAAAAAGTTATTATTTTTCGGGATCGTTTGCCGATAAGGAGATGGATCTCGAGTTATCGATGAAAACACGAATTTATGTAAAAGGAAGTATTTATTATAGGCAACGGTGACTTTCCGTTGTCTATTTAGAAGTAAAGTAAGAAAGTACAATAATGCGTTGTTTCGAGAATTTTACGAGGAACCAACCGTTCTCTGCTAAGTCGAAATTAATTCTGTCCTTTCGTAAAGCAGTTGCTAACTGTCTTCACGAAAATCCCTTAGTTGGCAGCTTTAGCTTTAGCCTATCGTAGATCGCCTCGCGAGTCGCTTCATGCTGCGTCGGCGTCTACTTCGCATCCCGTCTTGTATGACAGCTATCTTTCAGAATTCCATCTCTAACTGTGTCCGCTAAGGAATATTCCTGAGAATACGTTAGAGGAATATTCCGCGACACAACACATCCTTGACCATAACTTTGGCATTCGCAAACATTTTTCGAAAAGTTAAAATTGCCATAAAGTCTGAAGCGCTGAATAAATTAACACAAAAATTACAGTAAACAAGAGGTGATGCTGTTTGACTTGATTGTGGAATTCGAGAACTATAGCTCGAACCATTCACGAGTTAGACACGTTCGAATTCTGCAGTGTCCTTACACTTACATACACACGCGCCTACACATGCGTTGATATAAAAATAACTTAGATTGTTATTTGGGTGTCAGGGTGCGTTTCAATAGGGTAGGCGCTGAACGTCTATAGCCATGACTTATCATGGTTTATATTCCAACGTTGTAACTGTGTAGAAACCATCAAGTGTGTCTAGAATACCTCCCCGCGGTGACACCCGGGCAACGAATTTTCGGCAACAAAATTGCGGCTGAATACTAGAGGGGAGTGCAATACACTATAAATCACAGCAATGGCCAACACGAACAAGGATGTTAATACACCAGGTGACAGACCTGTAGCTCAGGAAAATTTACCCTATTTGGAGGTCGGTCCCATGGATTCTGGGACGGGCAACTATTGCTATACTACAGTCATTATGATCAATCGCAAGACATGTTGCGAAATAATAATATTCTAATGAGCGAATCAGAGAATAGTAATCTCTATCCTTTCCAAAAGCGTCAAAAAGTATCGAGATCTACTACGAGGGTTAGCATCCCTCGTCTGGGGGAAATAGCACATTTAAACAACTCGACGTAAATTTTGAAGCACAACCGAAAAATGCACTGTTGCAAGAAAACAGTAATCTTTCTGCAACTGAAGAAAAGCTTTATAATGAATGGTGTAAAGCTAATAATGCATTGGCTAAAACCAACAGGATAAACAAGCAATTGAATGATACGAGCTGGAGTATAATTACATAGATGTAGAAGCATATAAAGATGCTTCGAAATCAAGTTTGCTCTGCCTGGAATGAGCATAGGGCGCGTGTACGCCGCAGCACCGTCGATCGATCCGTACTATGTTATACATGTGGTAAAGAGGGACACATGTTAAGAAACTGCACTAACGACGCAAGCTGTATGCTGTGTCATGAAAGAGACAACAATATAGTAACAAAGTCCAGTTATCCGGCGAGCACTGCTAGTTCCGCGAAAATAATGAAACTATTGCAACTAAACCTAAATAATTTCGAGGCTGCGCAAGATCTGTTATCATACTCGGTGCGAGAACGATATGCGGATATTGCTATTCTATCTGACCAGTACAGGGACATTGGGGGAAATAGCTGGATTGCAGATTCACCCGGCAATGCTGCGACATTGGTCATGTGACAAACGCCCATTCGAAGAGAACCCAATAAGTCACGACGCTGGGTGTACTAGGGTGAAAAAAGACGGCATTCATATTTATATGTATATCCGACTCCGAGCGAATCGATAGAGGTTTTTAAACGTTATTTGGACCGTCTAGTCAGCGATGCTAGGAATCGAAGACCATTGATCATCGCTCTTGATTTTAATGCTTGAGCCATATAAGTGGGCAGCATGAATACCAATAACCGAGGACAGGCTCTTCTTAAGGCACTATTATTTCTCGATATTGTCTAATGCAATAATGGAAATTCTCCTACGTTCGGTGGAGGCGAAACGAGGCATTTATTGACATAACTTTGATCAGTAACGATCTTATGAAGGCTGGAATCAAATGGAAAGTCAGTGAGGTCTACACGCATAGCGGCCACCAAGCAATACTACTCGAGCTACGCATATGGAGGCCTATGCCAAACAGATCGATAGAACTTGTTGGGTGAAAGGCGAAGAATTTTGATAACATTTTTACAATAATGTTGGATGCCATTTACCTGTAAAGCATAGTAGATACCAAAGCAACCCAACTTATGGATTGTATCACAAGGGCCTGTTATGCATGAATATCGCCGAATTACTGGTGGAATAAGGAAATATCCAAGCTGCGCAATAAATGCCACTAAGCGAGAAGATTATCGCAGTGCGCTAGAGGCAGAGAAATAATTTCTACACTCCAGCTCCAATACAACAGGGCTCAATTCGATCTAAACCTAGCTATCAAGAGGAGCGAGTGTCAAGCCTGGAAAGATCTTTGTAATGAGGTCAACCAAGATTCATGGGGTAGACCGAACAGGACAGTAGAGTCGTGGCTTAAAATGACAAACGTGTCATCTCCAACATGCCCGATTATGATGCATAGGATTGTAGCCACCTTGTTCCCAGAGCAAGCGGATTATGTTACCAACATGGACGGAACTGTAGCGCTCGAAGAAGTCCTACATATAACAATGGAAGAATTGATAATGCTTGCAAGAAAGTTGGATATACGAAGGCCCTTGGCCCGGATAATATTCCCAATATTGCACTCAAGTCCGCAGTTCACACGAAATCTAATGAATTCCTCGACCTGTTGAACTCCTGTCTGAATAAAGGAACATTCCATGGACGATGGAAAGGCAGAGGCTGGTCCTATTTCCCAAAGGGAAAAAGCCGTCGAAAGAACCTTCTTCATATATGCCGATCTGTATACTGGATACGGCAGGCAAGATACTAAAACGTAGCATCTGCAATAGACTTGAGGTAACCGTTGCGAGAGCTTGAAACGTAGCCCAGCACCAATATGCGCATTCAACTCCGCTAGGTGGAGTTGCATCATAAAGGCCTTGGGCCAATTTGGGGTACCTCCCTAAATTAGGAAAATTATCAGGAACTATTACCGAAATAGAATCCTAAAATATTGTATAATACGGATGTAGCTATTCGGGAATGCAAAGTAACGGGGGGAGTTCCACAAGGCTCGTTACTAGGTCCCCTACTATGGAACATTATGTATGATGGTGTTACGTCAAACCCGCACGGTGATTTTAGAAAAACCAACAGATTTAAGATGCATGAGGCGTTTCGGCGTGAGTTTTCCGTACTCTGGTCCATGAGAATGAATTCTCCATTTACCGCACCTGACAAGAAATTCCAAATACGCAGGCCCCTTTTTGAGTCTAAACTTTCGGAACATTACTCGGGACATGGCAAAGAATTCTCGTTGATTGATCGTGTTAATCATCACTTGACCCGGAATACAGATTCTTTAAATGATCTGCGGAGGGAGGGGTTTTAGGGGGAAGGACAATGCAGATTACTTTCACTTAAGAGAATATTTACGGAGACATCAAACAACATAAATTGAAGAATTTTGTTTATACTTACAGTTGATTTTTTTGGGAAGTTGTTTCACTTGTAGCCACTGCGTTTATGGGGGGATATGGCATCCGAACCTTAGAAAAAATGCTAGACTCAATGATCCGTCAAGTTGTTAAAATTGATTCAAATAACCGAATAATTGATACACGTACATTCGCTATTACCGTGCGCGAGCGATCGTTGCCTTCGGCGCGATACTCTTAACGTTATAACTTATGATTCAGTAAAAATAGTAAAACGAAATAACCTTGGTGTACTAGTACAAAAACGGCAGAATGCAATTGAATTAATTTTTTTTTTAAACTTCTTTCTTTAGATTTGAAACAAATTCCGAATGGTTCTAATTTGAAGTTAAAATCGAGAAAAGTGAAGTTACATCGAAAATATTCCTAAGTTCGAACCGAATTCAGACTATTCAACGGTATTTATTGTAAGTGCGGTGAGAGCCTTTGAGCTCTCCAATTTTTATCGCGACGGACTCAATTTCACTCATTGACTGAACTGCTTGAACTCTACTGTCCTGTTTCGGGCATTTTCCCATCCTTATATTGGTCCTGGGTGATCTAATTTTCTATGCGGGGGATTCTTAGAATTACAATGACTGCTGCCTTGGACTTCGGCTCTCCACCGAACACTTGAGGCTTATGTAAGTTTTTTCGACCGCGCTTTCACTTGATTCCATTACGAGTCGATCGGGGTGGCATAGCGCCTGCCGCGAAATATGATTTCGTTAAGAAATGCGGCCGCAAAATGCCTCGGACACCAGTGAAACCAATATTCTTTTTTTATTATAAAATACCAAGTGGTATCTTCTCATAAGTATGAATCTTTGTTCTTTTTTTTTTATTAGCCTATGTATGATAATGAGTGTGAGTGAGTTGGAATTAGCTCGAAAGTCCAAACCATGTATGCAAATGATCGAGACTGAGTGTGAAATATTTTTAATCTGTCGACAGGTAGCAAGTCGATGCATTCACACGTAGCATGTCGAGTGACAGTTGCGAATAGTAAGATTAAGGATCCTGGTGACAAGTATAAATAATTAAATGCAATTAAGTAACAGTGATTGCATAAAAAAAAATACCTGGTGAATACAACAAATATATACATACTGTGATTTGTCTGGCCTGTGTGTTAATGTACTGGCAGTGAGTGGGTTCTCAGGCCTCTGAGTTGACTTGTTGATCCCGTGTGGTTGAACCTGGTGATATGGTCTGATTGTAGAGCTCTAGTGAAGCCACACGGCAGGCTGGTGAGTGAGCTAACGCCAACGAACGGTGCGAGGCAGATTGGCGTCTCTGGTGCCAACGACGAACCACGCCGTTGACGTTTATATGAATGTTGCAATAGTCCTGTTGGTTTGCTGTGATTCGCACTGACACTGAGTTGAAACACGGGTGATTTGACCAAGAATGTAATACACTATAATACTGAACGCACACAAAAGCGAGTGGAAGTAATGAATATTTCTGTGAGTTTACGCGGGAACGTGTAGCGCGAACGACTCGAGTGAGAACAATGGCCACATCCGTCGACCACGAGGCAGAGTATCAAGAGGGCGGACGTGCGTCACAGCTTGCTTGAGTTGTGATTCGCCGCCATCGATGGAAAGTGAGCCTTGTGAGTGGTCTTGCCGCTGGGGCCACGCTAGCAGCGTTGGCCGCTTGAGTGAGCTTCGATCGAGGATGTGAGCTGATGGACAATGTGCTTGACTGCGCGATCAATAAATCGATATAGCATTCCTGCGAGCTATACCATATGACGCGAGGCGTCAGATGATTGTGAGTGTAGCGTGTGCATGAGTTGAGCGTGTGCTTAGTAGGTGCGAAAACTGAACAGTCTAGTTTAAGGGCTAACACCACTATAACGGCCTAAGAAAACGCTTTTTTACGATTTTTTTTTGGATGGAAGGAAAGGTGATACGAAAATACAATTTAAGTAAGTTATTGTATGTATATTGAAGTATATTACAAAAAATTTTTATCAAAAAATATTTAAAAATGCCGACGGTGGAGCCATTCTCCGCGACCATGTCGAATTCGAGGCGCACCGCGTCACGCAGCATAACTGGTGCAATTTTGGACCTGGAACAAAAAACAAAAATTCTCCGTTATCTATATCATTAAATCTAGAGAATGACGTAGGGGATTTTTAAAATATTGATTTTTGTAAAATTGGCGGGTAATTAAACAGAAGATGTCATATTTTCGGCAAAAAAAGGCAATCATTTGTTAATAAAAAACGTTTTAATTAACTTTTCGAAAATCCCGTACGTAGTTCTCTCCCAAATGTAATTTTAAACATATTTTCAGAAGTTCGAATCAAAAGACTAAAAATTGTTTGAGTTATGCGCGTACCGTTTTGAAAAATGACATTTCGAGAAACGTGTTTAAAGTCTTGATGAGTGTTTTACACATAATAAAATGAAAAACTCGATGACTAAAAAATGTTTACCGTTAATCTGCTATCCCAGGACCATTGAGCTGTCCTCCCGCGTTGGAAAATTCTTCTTCACTTGCTTTTCACGACGATTTTATGGCAGAGCGCGCCTCTTTCGCTGCATCCGTCAAGGTTCGTTCGGCGTGTTCGATTCGCTTTGCGTCGACTTCGAGGCAAAAATTATACGAATGTACCCCTATATCCATCTGCAGAGCTTTCATAATTCGCAAAATGCTTGTTAAACCATCGTTAAAACAGCACACTGCAATATCAATTGATATGTTCAACACTTTTTTTCCGTTCGAATACGATTTTGGTGCCAATCTCCAGACCGTTGCATTGAAACTTTCGTTGCTGTTTTGCGTATATGCTCCTAAGCAACGATTCAGCAACTTGTCCCGGCTCAGTTCTTCGTAAATTGGTTTTAATGTGTTGAAAACTTCTTGGGAATGTGGCACCTTATGATGGAAGGAGTCCAAGGAATTTGCTGCTTGCGCCTTCTTCCAGTCGCACCAACATTCTGAACATCCGCGCTTGGGGAAAGATGTGAAATTTAATGGATTTTTTTTTCGGTAAAAACGGGTCTGTCTCATATTCTAAACGGTTCAAAGTATTTTTTAAGCTAATAAAAAAAATCGATTTTTTGAAAAATGTACAGTGGTGTTAACCCTTAAATTTATATTTAGAGTTTGATTGAACACTTATCAATTAATGTTTAAAGAGATCTTTTTGAATCAGCACTCCTCCCTAAATCTGTTCGGGTTAAACGTTCGATACTAGTGTGGCACGTTTTTACTCAACAGTTAACGTCGTTTACGAGCTACAAACTTCTTTATATTTCTTAGGGAAATGCATGCGATATGTGTATTGACTATACCTCCTTTTGAGGGATTACTCCTCGTTTCGGCAGCACGCGCCGAGATGAAGAGAGAGAGAGGGAAAGCGTCTCGGTCGGGAAGCATAGTGTCAAGAGGTTAGGGTCATTCTGCGCGGTAGAACTGAGGCGCTTCTGCAGTCCCTTTTATGACTAATACAGAATGCGTTTCCTTAATAAATAATACTTAGGATTGTTTTGTATCTCAATATTGTATAATGTGTAGATGCTTACATGTCTGGCGAAGCCTAAATTGTTTGTGTATCCAAATAATTATAATTATTAAACGGGTGCTTAGATTATTATTCTTGTAGTGGACCACAAAGTATGCGTTTATAAATACGTAGTATTTCAAGGGACACTCCTCGTTTTATGATGTTCGCAGAGAGTGAAGGGAAAAACGGATATCAGCTCGGCTGCAAGGTGGAGCGTAGAGAGATGCGTTCTCCCACCAATAACCGCTACAGTAGGTTCACGCCGTCTTTGCCGTCGCTTCAGTAACGTATTTCTTATTTCGTCCTATTTTAAATCTGGTCAGTTCGTATGATATTATTGCACTCTCACCATGTAGGCCGGCATGTCAGAGACCAAGTCCCGTTATTCGGTTAGAAAATCACGACTAGGGGAGCGCCATCTGAGACCAGTTGGGAATTAAAAATCATCGTTAAAGATAAACGACGAAATTTAAAGAGGACCAAAGCTATCGATGGGCTAAAGGAGATGGGCTAAAGGACCGCCACCAGATATAGTGGTATCAGAAATATAGGGTGGACGGAAGGGATGCCGGTATAAAACCATCGGAAATTTGGCATTCGGGGAATACTTTTGTTCACAGATCCCGCCAATGCAGAAGCCCAGCTACCAGGAAGGAAGACCAGATGAGCCATCAATAGGCTGCAGTCGCACTGGTATACACGAGACGCAGCTTTGATGTCAGACTCACACTAGATGGATAGCAGCTGAGCCTATGCTGCGGCCAAGTCCAGTCGAACCGCATAACCGTCAAAACAACAACAAAGCGGACTCACTCTGGTAGCCGAGGATAAACGATCCGGCAAGTTATTATACTCAACGAATCGAGAGAATACAGTAAATCGAGCATTTAAAATGACTAACCAAATATATGTCACGATAGCGTAGGGATATAGAATGATAAGTAGGACCGACAATTACGGCATCTGAGGGAAAATATAAAATTGTATTAAATTATGTGAGGCCCGGCCCTGACATGTGCTGTCTATGCGAATACATTCCGAGTGCATCTCGCTGACGCTGGATGGCAGCGGCGATCAGGCTAGCGAGCGGGTAGGCCACCATGGGAATCTCAGGCGAGTGCTCCACTTGCACCATAGGTCCCATGACGTAGGAAAAGTATATCAATCGGCGAAATAACGATATTAGGACAGGAAGAGCTTCACGAGCAGGTACCGGCAACTTATTGACAGTGCGCGTGCTCGGATAAATTATCTAGCGAACACGGTAGGTTATACGAATTATCGACCAATACTAATAATTTCACTCCGAAGCGAATCATATTATTATACATTTTTTAATTCTTCATCTCTGCGTACACGATTATAGAGGCATGCAAGAGCCCGGGCATAACTATTTGTGAGGCGCGTGGTAGCCAGAAATATCAGAAAGAGGAATCGAAGTAGTACAACTGAATTCCATATTCTTTTGCTCTCATGTATAGCAACAATTAACATTGTGTTTTCTTGAATAAACCCTACTTCTACTCACTATTGTAGCCTACATTAATTTCCTCTCTGCTCGAGTCAGAACTAAACCTCTTCACGGTAATTAAATTTAATGTTATCGGGAAATACCGTTACATTTGGCGCCCAAACAGGGACTCGAGTATAGGAAAGCAAGGTTGATAGTGGGTGCCAAGTAGAGAAATTATCCGTTTAGAATGTACATATGCTAATCGATTAGTATAGTAAGTAATGCTAGATGCAAGCCAAGAGTTTAGCACCTCATTATTAGAGAGATCGTTCCAGTGGGAATTCACCATGGTAGATGGTCTACTGAGACATCAGCGTAGGCAGGACCGCGGAGAGATCGCACGTCTCTCAGAGATACATAGCATCACGAGAACGGCGGGTTCAGATGAGTTAGATGGAAGGGGGGAGGATCAATTCACTCCAAGGCTAGGGGAGGCCCTTCGTGTCATTCCAGATCCGGTCGACATGACTCAAATCTTGGCGCTCCTGCACACTGTTGTGCCGTGGAATATCCCACTTCGTATTTCGTATATTCGGGAATATTCCATAGCAAAGAAACATTGGAATTCGTTCAAGACAGGAAACGAAGTCCAATGCCCGATCGTACGATCGACATCAAGAACGCCGATGCAGCATGAGGCGATTTGCTTGGCGATCGACGACAGGCTAACGCTAAAATAGCAAATTAAGGGATTTTCATGAACACAGTTAGCAACTGCTTTACCAAAATCAGTTATAAATTAGACTCAAAAGAGAACGGGTAGGTTTCTCGTCAAATACTCGAAACAACATATTATTGTACATGCTTACATTGACGTTTAAATAGACAACGGAAAGTTACCGTTGCCTATAATAAATACTTCCTTTTATATAAATTCACGTTTTCATCGATAACTCGAGATTCATCTCCTTATCGGCAAACGATCCCAAAAATAATAACTTTTTAATATTATACCGAATACCGAATAATCCAATTACGCGATACCGGCATAACAACACAATAAAAAAGGGCCAAGAGGAGAAATTCAAGAAAATTTAAGTCAAACTAGACGACGCCACCGATTCCTATGTTTCGAGGACGGCTACACTCCAGCAAAATCTGCAGGAGCACGTCAGAAGCAGTATACTCGAAGTAGACGAGTGGACTGATAACAATATCGAGGCTGTACGTCAGGAGATCGTTCAGGAGCCGTCAATACCATAATTATCAGCGGGATGTTATTGTCAATGAACAAATGAGTCTTTATAAGAATTCTTTTATTTTTTTGTTCCGATGCGCCATAGCATAAACATGAATTGCTAAATCATTCATTTTTTTAAATCCAGGCACATTTTTCATGTTCATCAGAAACTCGATCCCATCACACGCTAACACTTCCCTAAAATGTCGGTATAAAGATTTCCTCTTGCTGTGAACCGTTGAAAGTGATAGGGCAGCTGTCACTGACCAAAGAAAGCAATGTTGATCATTGTTGATTACGTTTACAACTGCACGCTTATGTTGGATGTCCTGTGGTAGATGGACATATGTTTAGAACCCTCCACGTAAAGGAATATACTTGTTCATATTGAATAAGATGTTGATGATCTCACTCATGGACAGTTTGATTCCCTCGCCTCGAATTCTTCAATTATTGTTAATAATGGATCCTTCACATGTTCCTTGCACCATTCGTTGATGTTGGTGCCTGGAAAATTAGGTTCATTTTTTGTGTTGAAGAATTCGTTCTCCTCCACAATTGCAAAACTTTTTGTCAAGTTAAACTTGCATGCACGAATCACAGTAGTATACGTTGCGCTATAGCGACCCCCACTCCTATTCCCTATTTTTGGCCTGCTGAGAGCTCTCGGTCCGAGGTGAGTGAGAGTAAGAGTGCGAGGAGGGTCGCGAGTAGTCGTCACAGCGCAATGTGTGTCATCATTATTATCACAAGCATGTGAATTATTCGGCTAATAATAATAATATATATTCATTTTGATGAGAAAAAAAAAAATTTTTACATTGAATACAGGTTAAAGTGTACAATATTTATATGGCATAGATAGCACTGCATTTTTTTTTTACATTTTGTAGAGCGCAACGATATTCTATGCGGGGCCGATGATCGTTCCGTTGTCATCCATACCATGGGCACACTTCGGTCAGTGGCGATGGATCGGCGGTTTACGGAAAACGCTGATTGTTGTTCAGGTTTATGACACATCGCTTCTTCTAAGAATTAAACAGCTTGGCGGCCTCTCGAGTATAGGAGAGCGTAGCCGAGCTCATAGCCTGCTTTGAATAATTCTTTACGCAGATCATCGATGCTGATGCTCCCCTGTGTCTAATGAATGCGATGGTCGCTCTCCGTTTTTCACTCATTTTGAAAACGTAAGATGGGGTGCCCAGACACTCTCTACCTATCGTGGTGTTTGTATCGCACAACTATTTCTGTTGGCAGAAACTTGCCATTTTTATCTTTGAAGTGCTGGATATCGTCATCGTGTAGCATCCATGAACACGAATCACACTCAACTATTGCGATATTACGAGAGTAGTATGTGTACACCTTTGCTTCATCCCACTCCTATCCCCACTCCTTCCCCCACCACACGGCTACCCCCACCACCCCACTTTTTCACCGCCGCCCTTCCCACTTTGCTGTGTGAGGTGGTGTGGGTACTCTGGTGAACAAGGAAGAGTAGACCACCACCTCTGCTGTTGTTCACCGCTGTTGCTGATCCGTCTTCTATGGCGATTGTAACTCCTGTCTCTCTCTCTCTCTCTCGCTTTCACATGTCCATGTACACGCAAACACACACGCGCGCGAACACACACACACACACACACACACACACACTGTAACGTGGCAGAATATTCGAGCTGCGTCCTCCTCGCTCAACGGCTACCAGCACGATCGCTCAGGGCTGCAGGGGATGATTTTCGTATTTTATTTATTCTTTATTTTTATTTTTTTTTCTTGTCTTATTTTTTTTATACATAATGCGATTTATACGACCGGAGGGACGATGGGAGAGTACCAAGAAGAGGAGAGCTTCGGGATTCGGCCTTCTTCTCTGGACCGACATTTCACACCTTTCCCGGTCGGGATGTATCATTATCCCGCTCGACGTACTAAAAGATACGCGGCTTTCTATTCTCAGCCGCCGTCGGCCCACGGAAATGTATATATCTCAGGGGATCATCTGCGGGACTACGCAACGCTGGTATTGTCTGTCGCTAATTTATACGTCGGCCAGCTGAGGCGCTAGTCGCGGTCAGCGTGCGACACCGGTTCCCCCAATTAACCGAGTTTAGCGGGTTAAGTGGGGATCATAGGTTACGGGCACGCGTGCCGGCAGGACCTCGGGGCTTTTTCCCGGTGATCGTCGAGTAAGGAGGACGTAACTCTCTGTGTCATCTTTAGTAGTCCCGTACAACCGTTGGCAACCTTTGGGGATATCACTATCGACCGGTCCGTCTATCCACAATTTGTATTCGATCCTCTCTATAATCTGGACCCGAGGATTCAGGTCGGAAAAGACACTCGAGATTTCCCGGAAGTCGAGGAACAGCACATCAGCGTCGTGTCGGTGAGCTCTCTTCCCTTCTACGGTCTGTCGCTAATATTATTCTATCATTTGATTTGTTCATTCTAAATTTATTCGAGCTTGGTTACCCCTGCGGTTCTGGTACACTGCGTGCAGAGTGTTAAGTTGTATTGGGTATCGCGGCGTTTAATAAGAATAACCGCGAGATCGTGTAACGTATAGAAGCCGGGGAAAAGTCACTAGATTAATTAATTGTTTTATGGTTAAATCGTGCGCGCGTTAGGCCGTTATCCCGAAGTGTGATGGTTTGTGTGGGATGGGAACGGGATAGACCGTATCACGGATTGTAACGAATTAGGGATTTGGATTGGAATGATTTTGTTTGAGTTGTCTTTCGTTTCGATTTAGAAGGTCGTGCGCGCGTTAGTAAGTCGTCCCGTTGTGAAATTGATGTAAGAGGGACTGGCACGTTATAGACCGCGTCGCGCATCATTCAAATCAATTGACGTTTCTGTGTTTTATTTATTTATTTATTTATTGTTTTATTTATTTATTTATTTATTTATTATTTTATTGGTTAGTTATTTGTCATATTTTATTCAACCGACGAGGGATTGATCGAGATTATTATTAATTATTTTATCGTTATTGTTATTCTTTGTTAGTATTGAATTACCGACCATTATTTATTCGTTGTTTGGCATCTTACGGATCGCAGAAAGTCTCGGTGGTTCGACTTTTACACGGCATACCTTATTCGAAATTGTAATAGCAGGCCGTGGGTCGCTTCGCGTACGTGACCTCTCGACGTCCCGTTGTTTTGGGTTTTGGTTCTGTTTGAAAGTGTGTAGGATTAGCTCGGGATAGGCCGTGTCGCGAACGGTGCGTTGAGACAACCGAATATTTGGCTGTGTCGGTGAATATTGGTCGAGGTTCGAATAAACGAGCGAGATAGGCTATCCAACGTTTGCAGAGTATGCGAGTGAGAGAGAGCGAACGGGATAACTGCTGCCGTGGAATTAGAGATTGAAGTTTAGATACAGGACTGGACTTGAAAGATTGTTGAAAACGGAGAGGATAATTTTACGGGACATTTTATTTGAATTCGAAATTGTTGTTTATTGGAAATTATCATCCGGTCGCCAGAAATAAAGAAGTTTGTAAGTCCCGTACTTGCTGTGGTTGTCTAAATTATTTACTGTCGTTATTTTATTTATTTATCTATTATTTACTTAGCTGACTCTATGGATTGTTCTCGTTTGGTCGTAGTTATTGACAATATTTTATTATTCGAATTGGTTCATAGATTTGAAGGAATTATTTCACTTAATTGATTTTATCCGTATTTTATTTTATTTGACTAATAAGTAGCTTGACAGCCCGAACCACCCACTCTGCCTTGAACAGCTGTAGCTGGCCTGGGTCGAGACTGGTCATTCCACTCGGTGTTTTTCCTTCCGGCGCGAAAGCGCCTGGCGCCCATCTCGAAAGAGAAAATAAAAAGGAAGGAAAAATAACTTGGACCAGTCATAGGTAACGTGGTGCGTTGAGGCACAAATTTATCGTTACAAATTTGGCGCCCAACGTGGGGCCTGGCTGTCAAGTTGTTAATTTTTATTGGAAAAAAAAAATAATATTTTTATTACTTATTAACTTTCTTCTAATTCAAGTTTATTTCATTTTATTTTATTCTTTAATAATTTCCATTCTTTTAATTACTCTAGATTCTCTTATCCTGAATTTTATCATTAAACATTAGTAGTTTTTTTTGGTTTTTTGGTCGGGATACGTCGACAATTATCTTTTTAATTATTTCGGTTTCTTTTTCTATTATTTTTTATTATTATTGATGATCGCAACCATAGCAGGTTTTTTTTTACATTCAGATCGACATTTCTCTCTTATTAGTAATGGTGTTTTATGATTTTTGAAAATTCCATCCTAAATTTTCTGAAATAATCAATCGGGATAGTATAGTTAACGTTACAGTATTGGGCAGTATAGTTATCCCGCTAGGCACTGTAGCAAGCCTTCGTGATGTATGCGGTAGGCCAAGCTCGCTCGCATTGCCTAGTGCCGCGCTCGAGACCGGCCGTGTTTACATTTTTTCTGTTGTGTGTCGCCGAGTGAGTAGCAGTCTTCGATGTCGGAAACTGGTACTCCCGGCTAATGTAACATTATTTCTTGCTTATTATAATACTCTGAAATATTATTTGAAATTATATAGAGTTGAGCGAATTTGCGGGTCCCAAGTCTATGTCTGTGTTAGCTAGAGAGAAGGAATAATTCTGTAATATAGTAGATCTTGGATACAGTTATTCATTGAATGATCTGTATAACGATTCCCTTCATTAGTTAATCATTTTATTATTATTATTACCTTTGTTATATATATTTTCTATTTCATTTTTTTAATCTTTCCTTCTTTCCTCATTCAATTTATTATTAACATGGATTTATTATTATTTTTTTAGTAATTGGATTTATTATTATTCTTAGCTTTTAATATTATTATTATTTTTTTTTTGAATAAATCGTAGACCGGGCCTCGTCCCGCTACGTGAATATAAATTTTTTTTTGTGATTTATCCTTTTCTCTGGTTAGCCTTTCATCACCATCACGGAGGGACTCGCCGCTCCTCGTTATTGCTCTTTTTTTTTTTTTGTTTATTAATCTCGTTTGTTCTGTTTTGTTATTTTTTTTTATTTTGTAGTTACCTAGCAGTCATTTGTTTATTTCTTTATCTATTTGTTTCATTTTGTTTCAATTATTAGTTACTTCTGTTTTCCTTGTTTATTATATTTTCTATAGTTTCCATTATTGTGCTATTGGTTTATTTGTTTTTGTCTTATCTATTTTTTTTTGTTCTATCATTTTTGTTTATTGGTTTTTAATAATTTTATTTATTTTTTTTTCTGCTGCTAATTTACATTTTGTTCGTTTATCTTTGTGTTTGTATTAGGATAGGATATTTGTTTATTTAATTAATTCATCTATTTTGGTTTATTTATTTTTTTATTTTTTTATTTTTTTTCTCGTATGAATTTTAGTTATTTATTTGTTTAGTCTTGTTATTTTATTCTATTGGTCTAATTGTTTATCTATTTGTTGTTCTTTTCGCTTTTGTTTATTTATTTATTTATTTATTACCTCTATTTATTTATTTATTTATTTGTTATTATATATTTTTCCCTTACTGGGATTATTTGTTTTTTTGTCTGGTGTTATTCCGTTTTCCCCTTCCACAGGAGTTACAATTTGTAAGCGAACCACGATCTTTCAGCTCGTATCCGGGGAAAAGGGAAATAACCGGTTTAATTTTTTTTTTCTTCTCATCCGAGTGGCCGTTCCGGATTGGTTCAAAAGTTTTTCTTTCATCTATTTGTTTATTTATTTAATGAGTTTTCTTCACTTAAGTTATTTAGTTTCCTTAATTAATTAATTGATTGAACTTATTTATTTATTAATTTATCTATTTATTTATTTAACTTATTAATTTATTTATTAATTTATTTTTTTCAACTGATTTATTTTTTTTTTTTTCTCTTTCCTCGCGGGTTAAAAATGGTTTTATCCAGGACTCCCTGGGAAATAGCCTCCCTTACGGAGGATGAGGTTAAGGCTGAACTGGCCTCTAGGGGGTTGCCGATAGGGGGTACGTCCGCAGCTATGCGGGAGAGGCTGTACTTTTCGGGGATATTAGCGAACCCCAACGATTCCGGTACTGGGCTCGTCACGGTACAGGAAGAAGACAACCCCCCGCCACCGAATGATGCCATCCCATCGGCACCCGTTAAACATGATCACGCGATGATCACGAATCCCTTTCACCATTCGTCCCCTGTCAGGACGAATCATCCACATTCCCGTCATTCGACATCGGCAATCACCGCGTGCGACATTTTGAGAAAGTGGAATGTTTCGTTTTCCGGAAAACCAGACGAGGAGGTTGATGAATTTCTGGCACGCGTTGAGGATAGTCGAGGCCTGGTGGCCATTTCGGACCAGGATATGATGAATTGTCTACCCTTGTTCGTCAAGAGGATAGCATATCACTGGGTTAAGTTGGAACGTTCCCGGTGGTCTTCATGGGAACAATGCAAGGAGGCCTTTCAACAGCGTTTTGGGGATCCGGATTTCCAATTCTCGCTGCGTGAGCAAATCCGAACGCGAACTCAGGGAGCAGAGGAACGGGTGGCAGATTTTTTCACATGCATGTGGAACCTATTCATTAGAGTAGTTCCACCGTTCTCAACAGAGGAACAGGTGAAGATCACCTTTCGAAACCTGCTGCCTAGACTCCAGGTAGCGATAACCCTCAGCGACACCATGGACTTAAAGGGTTTGGAAAGAACGGCCATCCGAGTGGAGTGTAGCTACTCTGCTGCCATCGCATATCATGCACCCCCAGCTCTGGAGAGGTCGATGCTCCCGGAGTTTGCGTATCATCCACCGGTAAGAGCAAGGAACCGCGTCACCTTTGGAATGGTGGACCCGAGGCCAACCCCCACTGGCGAGGATCTGGCTTCCCGGGGGTTCATCAACCCTTTTGTGGGGGGGCATTCGCGGAATTGTACGTCCGCCTCGCCCCACCGGGCCAACTTTGTGAGTCAGCCAAGAGGAGGCTCGGCAGGGGGTTACCGGGGCCAGTACGTACCACGGCCGTCCCGACCAGCTATACGACCGGAGAGGGCTCCAGTACCGGAGGTAACCGCCACCAGCACTAACCCATTCCTGCAGGAACCAGCCGTACCGAGGGAAAACCAGGGGTCGGCAACAGGCATTCAACCTTTCGACAGGCCGATCATCTGTCACAACTGCGGGATCGCAGGCCACTTTGCAAAAGGATGTGCGGTACGGAAAGTGGTTCGCTGCTACCGCTGCGGCAAGGAGGGTGAGACCACCCGGACAGCCCACAACTGTACGGGAAACGGATATGGAGGTCGCCGGTAAGGGGAGAAGCGACTTCCTCGATCCAACAAAATTCCCCATTGACTATCCCGGAATATCTGTGTAGTCCAAACGGAGACAACAGCCGAGCCTGGCAGATCTTGGTTATCCGGCTGGAGATTTGTGGGCGACCAATGCCCGCGTTGGTAGATTGCGGGGCAACTAGCTCCTATCTCAGCGCGGAGGGACTGTTGGAGATGGCCAAGTGGGGATATTCTCGACGACCAACATCCAAACACCATAGCACCATCGCCAATGGACAGCAGATTACGTGCACGGAGGAAGTCGAGTTCGACGCAACATTGGAGGGTCGTTGGAGTAGGCTCACGGCAAGAGTCTATCCCGACCTCCCGGTCCCTTTGCTATTGGGCCTCGACTCTCTTTTCCTACTCGGGATTGGAGTCGACCTTAGGAGGCGCAAGTGGTTCTTTAGCGGAGAAACCACTGAGTTCGACTTCGAGCCGGTAGAGGTGATAGGAAATGACAACACTATGATGCCAATTACGGACCTGACAGAGGCCGAAACCGTTCGGTTGGAGGAGTTCCTATCCATCCAAGTCCCAAGATTGAGATCAGCTCCCGGGGTCACTAATCTGGTAGTCCACCATATCGATGTTGGCAATGCCAGACCCATCAAACAACGATGGTATCCATTCACTCCCGTTATGAGGGAAGCGATGGATCAGGAAGTCGATCGTATGCTGGAGGCAGATGTCATCGAGCCTTCCACCAGCGAATGGAGCACCCCTATCGTAATGGCTGCAAAACCGAATGGCACCTTCCGGTTCTGCTTGGATTTCCGTAAGGTGAACGAGGTCTCGAAAAAAGACGCATACCCAATGCCGTACATGAGCCATATATTGGATTGTTTAAGGTCGGCCAAGTACATTTCTACACTAGACCTGAGTCAGGCCTTCCATCAGATCCCGCTGGACCGGGAGTCTCGAGAAATCACAGCATTTACAGTTCCCCATAGGGGACTGTTCCAGTTCAAGAGGATGCCGTACGGGCTGACCACTGCTCCCGCTACATTTCAGAGATTATTAGATCGGGTTATTAGTCCCGATATGCAACCCCACGCGTTTGCCTATCTGGACGATATCGTCATTGCCACCGACACGTTTGAGGAGCATCTGGAATGGCTGAGACGTGTCTTCGAGAAGATCATGGCAGCGGGGCTTCTGATCAACCCCGAGAAATGTGAATTCTGTCGAAAAGAATTGAAGTACTTAGGCTTCTTGATAAACCGCGAGGGTATGTTGGTTGATCCGGATAAAACATCAGCTATCCTGGAGATCCCAGCCCCGAGGACGGTTAAACAAGTCCGACAGTTCCTGGGAGCTACTTCATGGTACCGACGATTTATTCCCGAGTACGCGAAAGTAGCGGAGCCTATCACCAAGCTCACACGTAAGCGACAAGAATGGTTCTGGGGCCAGGAGCAACAGAGAGCTTTCGACCACCTTAAGAAAGCATTAACTGAGGCGCCGGTATTGGCACGCCCCGACTATACTAAAAAGTTCACGCTGCAGACGGACGCAAGCTTAACCGGGTTGGGAGCGGTGCTCACTCAGGAACCCGATGGGGCAGAACATCCGATTGCCTACGCGAGCCGTAGCTTGACCAGTGCGGAGCGTAACTACGACGTACGGGAGTTGGAGTGCCTGGCGATCCTATGGTCAGTTGAAAAATTTAAACCCTATCTGAATGGGTATCGTTTCACAGTGATCACCGATCACGCGAGTTTGAAGTGGTTGCTGTCCCAGAAGGAACCCAAGGGGAGAGTAGCCCGATGGACATGGAAACTGATGAATTCAGACTTCGATGTGTTACATCGGAAGGGCTCACAAAATCAATTGCCCGATGCTCTGTCCCGAATGTTTGAATCTACTCCTTCTGGAGACGATACCGAAGAAGATGACTGGCCTAACGTGACGGGGTTGCCACCTCGAGCTTCTGTTAATATGTTACTCACGTTGCCTACGGGGAAGAGAGATCCTTGGTATGAGGCACGAGTCAAGGACGTCCGGGAGAATCCAGCACGCTATCACGACTGGAAATTCAGGGATGAGAAATTATTCCTGCGACGGAGAATGTCCCGTCTCGACTCGCCGGACACCGTCTGGAAACTAGTGGTCCCGCGACAACAGAGACCAGCTATTCTCTATGAGAACCACGATGTCCCGCAGGCGGGTCATCTTGGGATTGACAAGACCTTCAAGAGAATAGTAAATTCATATTACTGGCCTGGCTTGTATCGAGACGTCGCTAGATACGTCCAACACTGTGACACCTGTCAGCGTACGAAGTCCCGACAGGGGCCACCGATGGGATTGATGGGCCGTCGGGTTGTTGAAGAACCTTGGACCGTCGTGGCAGCAGACATCATGGGACCCTTTCCACCCAGTCGGTCTGGGTTTGCCTACGTTCTGGTAATCCAGGACCTATTTACCAAGTGGGTGGAGTGCTGTCTGCTAAGAAAGGCTACGGGAAAAAGATCCGGAAAGCCTTAGAAGAACTTGTGTTTTCCCGGTGGGGAGTTCCGGAGGTGCTCCTGACAGATAACGGGACGGAGTTTGTCAACATCAACTTACGACAGGTAGTGGCCGAGTACGGTATTTTCCATACTACTACCCCACCTTACCATCCTCAGGCCAACCCCGTGGAACGGGTGAACCGGGTCCTCAAGACCATGATAGTGGCATTCTTGGAGAACGATCACCGAGAGTGGGACCTGCATTTGGCCGAGTTTCGTTTCGCGTACAACACCGCTTACCACTCCTCCATAGACACGAGTCCCGCGTTTTTGAATTTCAGCAGGATGCCGCGGCCTCACCGGTTCGGTCGGAGGATCCCAGGAGAAAGGGAGGTGAGGGCCACCGACCCCCATGATTGGTCGGCCCGGATGGACCAATTGCAACCTCTCAGAGACAAGGTACAACATGACCTCGAGGAAGCCTATCGGAGGCAGTCTCTGCAATACAACAAGCATCGTAGTCCCGCCACCTTCAAGGTGGGGGATGAAGTACTGCGCCGACAGCGCGTGCTGTCTTCGGCGGCACAGAATGTAGCGGCCAAGCTGGCTCCAAAATTCCAGGGGCCATATTATATTAGTCGGGTCCTGTCACCGGGGGTTTACGAGCTGAGAGATCGTGGGGGGGCCATAATTTGGAAAGTTTCAATTGACGACTTGAAGCCTTATCGGTCCTGTGTCTCCTCTAATATTTTAGATGGACCCTCTTTGGCTGCTGCGTCATCTGACCGCGGACCTCGAGAATCGATGTGTGGGTCTCGCGCCGGGGTGGGGCGAGGACCAGTGGTGCTGGGTTCGGAGATGTCGGGCGCTATCGAACCTGGTAGCCCCGAATCTGGTGACGGGGGCACCCCCCCTCCGCTTCCAGATCGGGAGGTGGCGAGGGCGCTGGGGATATTGAAGAAGGTGCGGTGGTGGTTGGCAATCGATATGGCGCCAATCGGCTACGACGCCGACTTCCTCGCCGGTAACAGGAGCAGGGGTACGGAGGAGAGAGGGGGATCGGAGACCCTTTCGATGCCGGACTCTGCCTCTCTTGAAAGGCAGAACCAGTGTGTGGTGCTTCGTCCGCCGCCCGTGGAAGTGGGCCCACGCATGACCTGCCGGCGTTGTGGGAAGCTGGGGCATCTGATGGCCGGGTGTACGGAGCCGGCGTCAACCGTCCGACGCTGCTATTCGTGCGGTCGGGAGGGAGTGACGGTCCGTACCTGTCCCGAATGTGGGAAGCTGTACGCGTCCCCCCAGGGCCAGCTGGATCGAGACCCGAGGAGACTAGGGAGCCAGAGGGTATAAACGACGAGGGGGGTGGCTAACCAATAAAGATTAAGAAGAAGCCGCGGGAAAATTGTAGTGTCGGTTATTGAATAGGGACCCCTCCACTTCCTTGCATGTTTTCCCGGGATCCTGGGTTAGGAGAATCCAAGGGGTAAGTGGGGGTGTTGGAGTAACGGCGCTAACGGCGGGAGGCTGAAATCAAGAGCAGTTCACCATTGAAGGAACCCGTGCAAGCCTGTGAGATCGTGGGGTACCGGGGTCGGACAGGTGACCGGAGTTTAATTTATCAAAGACCTGAGGAGGGGAGGACGAGTTTTCCGGCCGAGGGCGGCCGTGTCTAAGGGGGGGAGTGTTGTAACGTGGCAGAATATTCGAGCTGCGTCCTCCTCGCTCAACGGCTACCAGCACGATCGCTCAGGGCTGCAGGGGATGATTTTCGTATTTTATTTATTCTTTATTTTTATTTTTTTTTCTTGTCTTATTTTTTTTATACATAATGCGATTTATACGACCGGAGGGACGATGGGAGAGTACCAAGAAGAGGAGAGCTTCGGGATTCGGCCTTCTTCTCTGGACCGACATTTCACACCTTTCCCGGTCGGGATGTATCATTATCCCGCTCGACGTACTAAAAGATACGCGGCTTTCTATTCTCAGCCGCCGTCGGCCCATGGAAATGTATATATCTCAGGGGATCATCTGCGGGACTACGCAACGCTGGTATTGTCTGTCGCTAATTTATACGTCGGCCAGCTGAGGCGCTAGTCGCGGTCAGCGTGCGACACCGGTTCCCCCAATTAACCGAGTTTAGCGGGTTAAGTGGGGATCATAGGTTACGGGCACGCGTGCCGGCAGGACCTCGGGGCTTTTTCCCGGTGATCGTCGAGTAAGGAGGACGTAACTCTCTGTGTCATCTTTAGTAGTCCCGTACAACCGTTGGCAACCTTTGGGGATATCACTATCGACCGGTCCGTCTATCCACAATTTGTATTCGATCCTCTCTATAATCTGGACCCGAGGATTCAGGTCGGAAAAGACACTCGAGATTTCCCGGAAGTCGAGGAACAGCACATCAGCGTCGTGTCGGTGAGCTCTCTTCCCTTCTACGGTCTGTCGCTAATATTATTCTATCATTTGATTTGTTCATTCTAAATTTATTCGAGCTTGGTTACCCCTGCGGTTCTGGTACACTGCGTGCAGAGTGTTAAGTTGTATTGGGTATCGCGGCGTTTAATAAGAATAACCGCGAGATCGTGTAACGTATAGAAGCCGGGGAAAAGTCACTAGATTAATTAATTGTTTTATGGTTAAATCGTGCGCGCGTTAGGCCGTTATCCCGAAGTGTGATGGTTTGTGTGGGATGGGAACGGGATAGACCGTATCACGGATTGTAACGAATTAGGGATTTGGATTGGAATGATTTTATTTGAGTTGTCTTTCGTTTCGATTTAGAAGGTCGTGCGCGCGTTAGTAAGTCGTCCCGTTGTGAAATTGATGTAAGAGGGACTGGCACGTTATAGACCGCGTCGCGCATCATTCAAATCAATTGACGTTTCTGTGTTTTATTTATTTATTTATTTATTGTTTTATTTATTTATTTATTTATTTATTATTTTATTGGTTAGTTATTTGTCATATTTTATTCAACCGACGAGGGATTGATCGAGATTATTATTAATTATTTTATCGTTATTGTTATTCTTTGTTAGTATTGAATTACCGACCATTATTTATTCGTTGTTTGGCATCTTACGGATCGCAGAAAGTCTCGGTGGTTCGACTTTTACACGGCATACCTTATTCGAAATTGTAATAGCAGGCCGTGGGTCGCTTCGCGTACGTGACCTCTCGACGTCCCGTTGTTTTGGGTTTTGGTTCTGTTTGAAAGTGTGTAGGATTAGCTCGGGATAGGCCGTGTCGCGAACGGTGCGTTGAGACAACCGAATATTTGGCTGTGTCGGTGAATATTGGTCGAGGTTCGAATAAACGAGCGAGATAGGCTATCCAACGTTTGCAGAGTATGCGAGTGAGAGAGAGCGAACGGGATAACTGCTGCCGTGGAATTAGAGATTGAAGTTTAGATACAGGACTGGACTTGAAAGATTGTTGAAAACGGAGAGGATAATTTTACGGGACATTTTATTTGAATTCGAAATTGTTGTTTATTGGAAATTATCATCCGGTCGCCAGAAATAAAGAAGTTTGTAAGTCCCGTACTTGCTGTGGTTGTCTAAATTATTTACTGTCGTTATTTTATTTATTTATCTATTATTTACTTAGCTGACTCTATGGATTGTTCTCGTTTGGTCGTAGTTATTGACAATATTTTATTATTCGAATTGGTTCATAGATTTGAAGGAATTATTTCACTTAATTGATTTTATCCGTATTTTATTTTATTTGACTAATAAGTAGCTTGACAGCCCGAACCACCCACTCTGCCTTGAACAGCTGTAGCTGGCCTGGGTCGAGACTGGTCATTCCACTTGGTGTTTTTCCTTCCGGCGCCTGGCGCCCATCTCGAAAGAGAAAATAAAAAGGAAGGAAAAATAACTTGGACCAGTCATAGGTAACGTGGTGCGTTAAGGCACAAATTTATCGTTACAACACACACACACACACACACACACACACACACACACACACACACACACACACACACACACACACGCACACACACACACACACACACACACACACACACACACACACGCACACACACACACACACACACACACACACACACATGGGACCAGAAGGCTACCAAGAGCGTCCTCGGGTTGCGGATAGAGGGATGTCCCATGGCTCAGGGGCAAGAGTTGGGATAACTGCGATATAAGCGGATAAACCCGGCGAATAAGCAGCCGTAGACAGCTTGCTAGGGGAAGGAACCCCGAATGAAAAACCAAACGTGGAGAACACGACGAAGGAGAGCACACTTACGGTGCAGGGGGTTGGATCCCCAGTACCGGCATCTGTCAGGGGTGAGCAAGCGGGCCTCGGGACGTCGTTATCCAACGACCGCAGTGCTTCAGTGGTGGAGAGCTTGGCCACTGTAGCATGAAATATTACAAGCGACAGGAAGCAGCTGGTGTTTGACAGGCTCAGGAGGAAAATTACCGAGCTTCTCGAGTTCGTCAGGCCTAAGCACAACGTGCATGGAGAAATAAAGCGGCTAGTGAACTCCGTTCGCAGCTGCTATGATATACTGGTGGATGAAAGTGAAAGTGCAACACCGACGCTGGAGAAGTAGCCTGCGACCAGGGTGAATGAAACTCAGACCTCACCGGGCCTAGGAATGCAAGCAAGTTAGGATAAACGGCCCTCTGTGAAGAAGAAGCCTAGCGAGTCGCCGCAAAAAGAAAACACCGCGACGAAAAGAAGGAAAAAGAAGAAGCAGACCAAGGCAGAAATTCGAAAGGCGGCAGTGACACCGGGCACTCCAACGCGAACACTAGGACCAAAAAACGAAAATGAGAACGAATGGCAGAGAGTCGGGGCCAAGAGAACTAGGCTCCCACGCCCCAGATCCACGCGACCGGACGCTCTAGTGGTCAAGGCAAAAGAGGGGACCACTTATGCCGACATCCTACTCCGCATAAAAGAGGCCCCAGAACTGAAAGAACTAAGCTCAAGGGTAGCGAAGATTAGGAGGAACGCCGCAGGAGACCTCTTACTGCAACTAAGCAGATTAGCAGACCAAAAGGCCCAGCAGTTCCGCTCATCAGTAGCGGAGAAACTGGGAGAAATGGCTGAGGTCAAGGCATTGATTGACGAGTCCGTGCTAAAGCTGACTGACCTGGACGAACTGGTGACGGAAGAAGACATACGCGAGACCTTCAAGAGCCAACTTGAGGGCTCCCAAGATGCGAAAATGGAGGTCAAATCTACACGAAAAGCATATAGAGGCACCCAGACGGCAATAGTCACACTACCAGCCGAAATAGCCAAGAAAGCTATAACGATGAGCAAAATCCGGATTGGTTGGGTTATCAGCCGTATCCGAGAAAAGAAGACAATCCCCAAGTGCTTTAGGTGCTGGGATTTTTGACACATGGCCAGAAAATGCAAAGGATTGGACAGGTCCAAACAGTGCCTCAGATGTGGGAAAGAGGGTTCCACCTCTAAAACGTGTTCTAATGACTCAAGCTGCGCCCTCTGCAGGGGAAAACAAGATAGTGGACACCCGGCGGGTAGCAATCGTTGTCCGGCCTACCAACAGGCCCTTCAAGTTGAGACACGAAGGAAATCATGAGGATATTACAACTAAACCTCAACCTTTGTGAAGTAGCGCAAGACTTACTCTCGCAGACGGTTCGGGAGTTGGATATCGACAAATACCAAGTGCAGGAAACTGCACGAATATCGGCTCCGGGGTTTGTCTGGGCCAAGGTGGAGGGCACATACATCTACAGTGTATATGCCCCACCTAGTGCTCCTGTCGAAGAATTCGAGGCCTTGCTGGACCGGCTCACAGATGATGTGAGAGGACGGTGACCAGTCATCCTGGCAGGTGATTTCAACGCCTGGACCAAGGAATGGGGATGTAGAAGAACTAACTGGCGAGGGGAGATCCTGCTGGACGCCGTTGCCTCGTTAGATATTACCCTGGTCAACTCAGGAAATAAGCAGACATTTTCCAGAGGGAACACCGACTCTATTGTTGACTTGACGTTCGCAAGCAAGTGTCTCGTGGACTCGGGTTCGACATGGGAGGTCTGGGATAGCTATACCCATAGCGATCACTAGGCCATCCTCCTTGTCGTGGCTGAACCCAGTAGAGCTGTGGAACCTGCGAGGAGACAGAGACAGGGAGGCAGTAGATGCAGCACCAGGGCGTTCGACAAAGAGCTTTGTCGTCATGATGCGGGAAGAGGTCGCACCCACAGGCGAGCCGGACAACATGACAGAGCAGATGATGGCGTATATCACCAATGTCTGTGACGCATCGATGCCGAGGACTTCAGGAACGAGGCACCGCCCACCAGTATACTGGTGGAACGATGTCATCGCTGAGCTCCGAAGGAGATGCCACCGTAGACGAAAACTGTACCAACGAGCCAGAAAACGCAAGAACTGCCACACTCTCCGAGAGCAGTACAAAAGAGACCGCAGGGCCTTGAATAAGGCCATCAAGGAGATCAAACGCGGATTCTGGCGAACGTTGTGTGGGGAGGTAGACAAGGATACCTGTGGCAGGCCATATAGGACGGTTAAGGCTAGGCTGAAAATCCTACCCATGCCGGTGCCGCGGTGCCCTGCCCTGCTCCACAGGATTGTGGCTGCACTGTTCCCCGAGCAGCCAGGACTGGTTCCGCCCCCGGACGCCGGGAACATAACACCGATTGGGACGGAGGAGCTTCTTGCGGCCTGCCGCAGGGTTGGGGACGACAAGGCCGCTGGCCTGGATGGCATTCATAACGTTGCTCTTAAGGTCGCAGTTAAAACTCGCATAGAGATGTTCCTCGACACCTACAATGAGTGTCTACGAAAAGGTGTCTTCCTCCGCTGCTGGAAGCAACAGCGCCTTGTACTTCTACCGAAGGGCAAGAAGCCGCCGGACGATCCATCATCCTATCGTCCGATATGCGTACTGGAGACGGCAGGGAAGATACTCGAGCGGATCATATGCAATCGATTGGAAACCTTTATTGAGGAAAGCCAGGGCCTCTCCGAGAACCAGTATGGTTTTAGGAGAAAACGGTCAACAGTGGATGCCATCGATAAGGTGATTGAGATTGCCCGCGGGGCCATCAAGGCCAAAAGATGGAGAAGAGGCGCCAAGAAATATTGTGCCGTGGTGACGTTGAATGTCAAGAATGCATTCAACTCGGCGAGGTGGAGTTGCATCATGGATGCACTTCAACTTCTGGCGGTCCCTGAGTACATCAGGTCCATTGTCGCTGACTATTTCAGAGACAGAACCCTGACGTACCAAACAGACGACAGTCCCAGAGTCTACAACATCACGGGCGGGGTTCCACAGGGTTCGGTCTTCATCCCCATGCTGTGGAATATTATGTATGAAGCAGTGCTTAGACTTGGATTACCACAGGGTGTAGAATCCATAGGATTCGCGGACGACGTTGCCGTGGTTGCGGTCGCAAAACACCGGGAGGGAGTGATCCAGGTCTCCAATGAAGCCATCGCCACTGTCCGACAGTGGTTATCATCAGTCGGCCTCCAACTAGCGGATCACAAAACAGAGGTGGTACTCGTCACAAGTAGGAAGAAGAGGGAGACGATCACCCTCAGAGTGGGCAACCAGGAGATCCGCTCGCAATCTTCCCTGAAGTATCTGGGTGTCTGGATTGACGTGAGACTGCGCTTCGATGATCGCCTGCGCATCTGTAGCGATAAGGCGGCAGGCGTAACAGCCACACTGGCGCGTATTATGCCGAACATTCGGGGACCTAGGCAGAGTCGTAGGAGACTTTTGGCGAGTGTCATCACCTCGACCCTGCTCTACGCGGCACCCACTTGGGCAGAAGCCATGGAGACGAGGGAGTACGGACGCAGGGCGGCCTCGGTGTACCGTGCACTAAGAGTCGCCTGCGCGTTCCGTACGGTGTCCTACGACGCGGTATGTGTCGTCGCAAGTATGCCACCAGTGGACCTCTTGGCAGAAGAACGCCGACGGATTTATCGGAGGAGGCGACAAGAGGCGCAGAGCGATCGGAATGCTGTCTCAAATGAGGAGAGGGAGGTGCCTATCAGCCAGTGGCAGAGCCGCTGGGAGACATACTCCAATGGTAGATGGACACACCGTTTCATTCCAAACATCTCTAAGTGGATTGGGCGGAAGCACGGGGAAGTAGATTACTACTTGTCCCAGCTGTTGACCGGGCACGGCTGCTTTAGGAGTTACCAGCACCGATTTAAACTGGATACAGACTCCACATGCCCAGCCTGCCCTTCCGCGACTGAAGATGCGGAACACGTTGTTTTTGACTGCCCGCGCTTCAAGAAGGAGAAGAAGGAACTCCAACAGTTCCTTCAAGAACAGGGGACTCCGGAGAGCATCGTTCCTCTGATGCTGATCTCTCAAGAGCACTGGGATACAGTAGCAGGTTATGCAGCTTATTTCGGGAAGAAACGAAGGCTCGACGAGCGCGAGCGAAGAAGTCGACCTGGAGAAGGCGAGACCGAGGATAGACGGGCATAGTATATATCCAACATGCCCCCCCTTTACGAAGTAATGTCTGACTACGGGTCCGCGAGGGGGGACAGAGCAAGGGAGGTGGTTTTAGTGGGTAAAAATCCCACACACTGTGGAACACGGGTTCTGCAGCGTCTTTGGAAGATTTCCACCTGCCCCCGGAAACACACACACACACGCGCGCACGCGCGCATGCACACGCATACACACACACACTTTTACATCCGAGCTCCGTCTACTTCAAGAGACTCGGGGTCGTCGAAGCCTTCGTCCGGGTCGCCGCCATCGTACCCGATGGCTATTTCCGCACCGAGGAACCCAAACCCAACCCATCACGTCGACATTGTCCTGCGTCGTTAGTGGCACACTGGGTGAGCGGCCCTCGCTTCTCACCACGACTCCGTGCAATGATTTGGAGGAACCGCACATTGACTCCAGGAGTGGTATCAGGCCAGAGTCGTCAACCCGATCCAACCCATGCAAACGACACCCCATGCATAAAGCAGGTATCATCCCGATGAAGGTATCAGGACAATACAAGTGATCCCAATTCACGAATATCGGCTACCCCTCATCGATTAGCAGCACCACCGAATATCCGGCATCGTCTGGATGGATCAAATCACCGCATTCCGCACGCCCATGATGCACGACCACGCATCTCATACCCGCGTAAAGATACTTCACGGCGATACTAAAACCCTCACGAACCCATTCGTAAAAAGTACGATAGAAAATTTTTACCATCTCCTCATACGTGTCCCACATTTCATCCGTTCGTAGATGAACCATCATATCCAAGTCTACATGTAACACGATGCACCAAAATGCAACACCCAGAACACTTGCATCATAACGCGGATACATGATGACGAAAAAAATACGTTTTAGACTGTATGATCACGAAGATATTGAGACTGAATGCTCTGGATGCTGCTGGCGGGAATCAGAGGGCTTAAAGATAACGAACCCCCTCTGAGACATAACTAGGTAGGCAGCGCTTTGAATGCAGCGTCAGCGGTTTTGCACGTGCGTATCGCTTTGTGTATCACTTTGTGCTAGGCCCCCGAGCGAAACGCTTGCTCTGCAGTAAAAGGCGTAGAATATGATACCGCACCGAGAAGGACTTCAATTATAATATAATTATATATAATTGCATATAATGATCGTAATAATGATAAAAATAATAGACACAGTAAAACGATGTATTTGTTTTTAATTAATCAGTATTCTGTTTTAATCACTTTACACATATTTACCGTCGCATGCGACATCCCTGCAAACACGTTAATCTTTGCTCGGAGATTCCTCCGCCGTTAAATTTATTTTTATCACTGTCCGATCGTCGAAAGGCAAAAGTATTGTAATATTCACGTACTATTCTGTCGATTTTCATTACATTATCGCTAAAGAGATGATTGAATTGCGACATGGTGAAGCCGCAGGACATAAGATGCAGGAATACGATACAAAATTGTCCATACACATCCGACCGATTACGCTGTAGCTGCTTGAGGCCATACCGATAGAACTTGCAGTTTCTTGGTAGTCCTGCGAGATGTTGTGGTATAACCGGTAGTAGCCCGTAGTTATCAAAGTACATTCCTTTTTCAAGATGGTTAACGTGCATAGCGATCCAATACTCTCCAGGCCCGTCGTGGTTATCCGTGTTAACTACGAGTGCGGCCGGTGACGACAATACACGAGGAATTCTGTCAGCTGGGTACGCCAACGCCAACGGTTGAAAGTGGTAGATATTGCAGTCTCTCGTAGATTTGTCGAGTGTGCATCCTGAACACATATTCAATGCTGAACACATAGTCAATGATTAAATGATGACCTACACGCTTTGAAAGACGTATATATATGCAAAATGTATTTCACAGCATCGTCGATCGTGTCACGACTACATGGTGAAGATTTCTCCTCTTTCTTATTCTCTTTCTCTTCGTCTGCCGACTAAACATCAATGTATGATTCTCCTCTAAATGGGTGCTCGCGAAGCCAATTTTTTATTTCGAAAGCCTGGCGCATTGCACAATGCGAAGACGCTGTATCGTTTATCATAGCGTGAAGCATTTTCGCAAAGATTTCGGGATAAATGTGTACGATGCAGCGCTCTCCTCGTTCTCCAGGTTAGAAATTTCACGATTCGTGATATCGCAAAGAAGTATAGCCTTCTCGTGACCTTGTGTATAGATACGTCTTGATTTTCGTGAAATTTTACGTAAGTTAGCGTATGCTTGTTTACAGCTCACATCGCCCTCGTACCATTCAAGAGTCTGAAAATATTTCGAGAGAAAATTATTCTGGCTTCTCGAATGCTGCGATTGTTTGAGAACTCCGTCCGGAGGATGTTGTTAGACAGACCTGTGAATATATTGAAACTAATGAAGCTTCACTCAAGACAGGGTGAAAATAAACCAGACGCATAGATGGTATTCAGAGAAAGTGGTTTATTTAACCATCCGCAAGTCACATACAAATCATAATTTAAGTGTAATTTGGAAAAATGTCAGACTTTGGAATTAAATCCAAAATTAGGTTAAATTTAGAAAAAAACGAAGTTGATATAAAAATAAATGCACCAAAATGAGAGAATTAAAAACTGTGTATAAATAAATAAAATTGAGTCAGATTTTTGTCTGTGAGACTTGAGCAGCACACAATTCTATTAATGGTGTGCAGTATGTACTGAGAGCGGTGTGCGTGCAGCAGTCAGTACTACGTTGCACGCCACGCTAGAGAGAATGAGTGCGTAAGGCGTTATAACAATTCACAGCAAGCTCTCAGCAGCTTAATGAAGAGAGGTTGCAGTGAACAAATGAGAGCACTTGCAATTGAAATTGCTTGAGTGCTCTACATGCATGAGACAAGCTATGCAGGCAGCACTGCATAGCACAATACAACACATAATGAGGATGCACAAAATGAGCAGTGTATAGTCGCTGTACTCTCCCAGCAGATGTCCTGGGGGAAAGTACAGCGAATATAGAACACCTGCATAATTATATTAATTATACCGGCAAATTAAGCTGAGAGTAAACGTGGCGCGACATGTGCTGCGATGCCCGCCATAAAGTGAGACCAAAAAATGTTAATGTACCGATGAGAATCCAGCTCCTCATTGCCATTGAATTTATGGTAAATTATAACAATGCACTCGCACCTGATTTCGAGTCCTGGTGAGCAAACGAAGGTTGAGATAATCCGGTTGAGAGATGTGAAAATTGTCCGAGCCTTCCAAATGCGTGCGCTGTTCCGTGCGGGTTTTCACGTAAGTGTCAAAATATCCAACATGGCTGCGGGATATAAAGGCGTCGTTGGGCGCTGAAGTCAGTTGAGCGAGATAGCCGGTGAGCGAAACCGAAGTCAAGCGAGAGAGACATCCTCTCGCTCGACGCGGCCTGCCAACGAGGCACAGCCTCGGCTTCGCGAAGCCCTGCCTCGGCTACCTTCGGCTCAACCGAACTCCGTGTGCTGGATGACCGCAACAGGTAGGCGCACGACGAATATCGATCGCCGTGCGCCAGCTGATTATCCAACAGCGATAATTCGGCAAAGTGACACGGTGGTGCGACGATCCAATGAGCAGAGTACGGTCTATTCACTGGTACCACGGCGATTTCTTTCGGAATAACTTCCGAGTCTTTACGACGCATTCCCTGTATATCCACGACGATATCCATTTTCACGTTTAATCTGTACAGATGCTCAAGTTCGCCTGATTAGTTACTCACAGATACGCTTCTACGTCTCTTTACACGAAACAATTTTATTCTGACATCAGCACATTTTTCGCTTATCCGGTAAAATCCACCATTATCTGCGGAGAGGCATCGATTTCAAGGACATTATCATATTCCGCGTAGACTACATAATTTACCGTTGAAGCAAGCGCATCCTCAAATCGTACCTCTATTCTCACACAACTGTGCTTTATTAAATTCCAATGTGAATTGCTGTTCGCCGAAAGATCATATGTCAAATCAAAAGTAAACAAAAAGTATCCATCGCGATAATTATTACGATCGATCGAATGACCATCGATCAAGAACTGTATTCCGGTTCCCGAAAACCACGTTTAAAAATATCCACATACAGATCATTTTTCTCGAAATCAGGTCGTAACGATTTCGAAAGTATTTGAGCACCATCTACATACAACAAGAGATAATTTACCTCGTAATTTTGGAAATTAAATAGATTTATATTGAAGTCGCCGTTAAGCGCTTTGTTGTCGACAAAACCGATAATTAGAGGCTTCGGCAATTGACCTAGCACGATATTATCGATAGTCTCTCCATGAACAACGGAGTGTATTGAAGCGGCCTGTACCTTGACTCTCGTAAGAGGATATTTAGCCGTAGATTTTGCTAGAGTTCTAGCATGCGAGAGCAGCACACCAGGAGCTATTTTTGTTCTACGAACGAGAAGCGATGCCTCGAGAATCTTTGAGCTGCATTGACCATTCTTTGTATCGCCCACGAGACAAAATGAATCTCCAGACCGCACCAACCGTAGTCGCATCTCGACACCGTTTAATAGGAACCGCTCCTGATTGAATATATCGCGATGCAGATGGCCGAATAAGTCTACAGTTTTTCCGACATTTAAGAATTGTTTTCTCTTTACAAGACCCGTATTTCCCGATGTTATATCATCCATTTTTCCACGGGTATCATGGTACCAGAGACCGCTCTTGAGACGCGAATTTTTGGCTGCTGAACCGTATTTCGAAAGTGTTTCTATGTACACTCAATAAGCATAGGCATTATTTAAAGGTGTAACTAGTTTTTTATTTATCTATACATCCACCGGATAAAATATAGAATGCAAGAGATTGTTTACAGGGCCGGTACTTACTTTCGGCGCTGTACCTGCGGCAATTTCCGTAGAAGAAGATGTTATTTTCACTCTCAGACTAAGCATAGTACGCGAGATCGATATACTCATCACTCTGTCCAGGAATAACAAATTCAATAGGCGAATCATTTGTTAGCGAAGAAATTGGCTTATAATACACCCAATTGGAGCCTTCGATAGTAGTTTTCGGCGATGGGAGTAAAAATAATGTAAGTTCCGATTTAAGACACTCGCACGAGTGCGCATGAGAAAAGTCATCTTGTTTCAGCTATCCAAAAATATCTGCAACCGTTCGTTGAAGAGTCTTCTTCTTCTTACTGTTCTTATTATTGTTCTTCTTCTTCGTTATTACTTTTCTCTTTATTACACTTTTATTTTTATGGGAGATAAGCCGTGGTTTACGTTCGTTCGATGAATGAGGAGTTCGCGAAATTTTGCGGTTTTTATAACCAGACCCCCACATCAGAGTGTCAATTTTTTCAGCGGCTTTGCGTTTGAGATTACTGCCTGATTCTCGCGCTCTCTCGCGAATACCATCTTTCACGGTTATAGTATTTCTATCGAGGATATCACCGGCTACGTTCGCACTAGCGCGCATGCCTCTTTTCCAACTGCTTTAGCGCCCTTCTTTAAAAGTGGTAACACTCAACGAAACAAGCCCCCGAGAAAGCTACCGATACCGTGTCCTCGTTGATTAGGTGTTGCGATATAAACATGGCTAATACCGCCGTACCCGCGACGACCCCATCCGTGCTGCACACTGTCAACATCATCCATAGTGGTGTAATCAATCGTGGGACCTTTTGAAATGTAGTGTCACAGTCAACGTTCCCTGGTCGAATGGTATACGATCTCCAAATTCGCCTCTTATGTCGATCTCGATAGATTGTAAATTATTGCGCAAGAGAGGTATATATCGTTGCGTTGAAAACGCTTTAATTTTTCTCGAACCATACTGTCATCAGTATCAATGGGAACAACTCGCAAGAGGGGTGTTTGTACATCGCCTGTAGTATAGCTCTCACAGATATCTATGTATAGAAACATACTGCCCGGTATAGCACCGGTGAGAAATGCAGACCTCGACCCTGTGTATTCGCATTGCGGTTCTATCATTACAGACCCACCGGCCTCTTCCGAGAATCCGAGTAGCCTTGCTATAGCGGGCGATATGCGAAAGTCGTGGTATCGTAGATCGTCGCATACGAGCGCCACTTCGACCTGCCCGCTCGGAAGCGATTTAAAGCGCAAATGACCGGTCACGTGAGGTAACTTATTTATACTCTCCAAAAGAGCGTCTCTAGAGCGATATACACCAGGTGGACCTTGGTCTCTATCAGCGCGTTTCCGTGTTAAAAGGATAAAACCCGATAAATCATAATCAGCATTCTTAAAATTTACGAAATTTCCTACAGTAGGAACATGTAAAAGAGTCATCGGATAAGCAATTATCGCACGAGAAACAGACCATTTTCCGTGCAAACGTATCTGACGCGGTAGTTTTGTAATAAAATTTCGTCGTCGTATTATTCGGAAAATACTGCATACTACTGTTGCTCGGTAGTACGATAAAGAAAGAGCTATCTTTGGAGCTCATATTTATCGGGGACGGTGATTCCGAGCGTTCTTCCTCTTTGTCCTCTTCTTTCGTATTCTCAGATGACGGCGACACTCGTACTCACCATAATTCTGCCTCATAGAATATACCATCGATAGTCTCGTTATTCAGATCGTGTAATATGTACACGAATGGTTCTCGATTCACTGATATTCGTTAAATCTTCAATAACTCCTTACTCCAGCCACGCTCATATCCTTTCACGAATGCTACTTTAGCTGTACCGATACGTACCAAGTCACCGACGCTGTATTTAGGCTTTTTAGTTTTTCTCGCGTTACGCTCGTAACGCCGTGCTAAATTTTCTCGGGCTATAGAGGCATTTGCGAGGGTCACCTCGCTTGGAGGAATACGTGTTCCACTGTGTCTAGTGTGGTTATATGCATATAAAAAATTTTGTAAAACATCGATGTAACGCTTATTTTGCGTGTATGTAAAACAACGCCACATTCGCTCTTTTATTATGCAATTAAAGCGTCCGGCAATCGAGGCTTTTATATCGAGGTTACGAGCAGCACGAAAATCGATATTCTTTTTCTTGAGAATGTGCTAAAATGAAGTGCCGATAAATTCTGTGCCTCGATAAGTTTGCAATTCGTGTGGGCGCCGATTGTTACTGCGTGCGAGTATGCGTGTGACACCGCGGGCTACGTTTGCGCTCGTTTTGTCACGCAAAGCCTCGACCCACGCGTATTTTCTCAATACGTCAATAACAAGAAGCAGATATGCATACCCATCGTTGTACGTAGCTATCGAGCGAAGATCAGCTAAATCAGCGTCCCATACATCGTATATATAACTCACGTTGTACGTACGACGGGGAAATCGTCGTCGCACGAGACGATGCATGTTATATGAATCCTGTGTCTCGAGCAATGGTAAAACATTTTTTCGCGCTACCCTTCGATCCACCTGGGCCAAATTTTCTGCTCGAGAATAGGAGGTAGGATGAGCATTGTCGTAATAAATTTTTTTAAGAATTTTCATAATTTTAACGATGACCAGTTAAATAGAATCTTTTTCTTTTTTTTTTCTAACTGTGTGGGGGATCGATATTCACTGAGGTGACATTAGCTCTCTATTTGTGCGATGTTTTGGAATTGTTCGTACTCTTCTTCCTCCCCCTCCTTCCCTCGATGATGTTGTTGTCCGCCGTGAGCATTAAATCTCTGTTTGAGTGTGCGGTCTCGGCCTCGTTGTTGTTGCTCCTGTTGCTGCTGCTGCTACTGTCACTATCGCGTGGTAAAATAAGACGTCGCTGCATTGTTGAGGATTATGTAGGTGTAGGCTCGTGTAGTAACGCGGGATTGCTGATAAATTCGCGTGGCATCTGTATCGTTCGCAGGAGTTTGGCAAAGTGAGATCGACCGATGGATTTCTCGCGTTTTCTAGCTCGCATAGCATCGTTAACAAGATCAATGATATTGAAATTTTTTATTCTTCTGCCGTCTATGGAAACGACACCGTTACGATCCCATGTCATTTCTTTACTAACGGCGCTGCGATGCAAATTGCGAAGCAAAGATATTGCTTCAGATTAAAATTTTCTTGGTACGCTATCGATAATAAGTGTGTCATAGCGTCGAGATTTAACTTCGTTTATTAAAACATCGTCGATTGTATTCTCGTGACTATCGAGTATTGCTATTTTCATTTTGACGAAATATACGGTACTGTATTATCGTACTCGACTAAATGAAGATAACGCTGTAAAACTTGCTGGTACGCTATCCGTTTTTCTCTCTCGCTCTTGTCCGAGAAAGAGTTTAGAATTTCGATCAGCTCAGAGTCGAGGCGCGATAATGGCGTACCGGTAGACGTTGTATTAGGTGCGCAATTAAGTTCCCGCTGTTTTTAAAGAGATGGCTCCAGTAGTAAGTTTAATCTAAAGTAGTAAGTGCTGGTCGATTGGGACATAACCAAAACGTCATGAACCAAGCTTAGACATATGGTAAACAAACCGCTTTGACACATTAGTGATTTTGTTTTTCGTCATATACTTTTGGTTGTGTGAAAATGTCTGATTTTGTGCCAAACAATCGTCATTTGCGGGAAGTGTTGCTTTTCTGCTTTCATTCGAAGAAAACGGCGGCTGAAGCGCATCGAGAACTCCAAAAAGTTTACGGAGATGCTGCTCAAAATAAAACAACATGCCGTGATTGGTTCCGTCGCTTCAAAGACAGTGATTTTGATGTTGACGACCGTTCGCGTGAAGGAAGGCCAAAAACCTTCGAAGACGCTGAATTGGAGGCATTGCTCGATGAGGACCCGTGCCAAAAGCAAAAAGAGCTTGCTTCAGCATTAGGAGTTACCCGCCAAGCCATTTCCAAGCGATTGCATGCGTTGGGAATGATTCAAAAACAAGAAACTTGGGTCCCTTATGATTTGAAGCCAAGAGACGTTGAGCGTCGTTTTTTCGCCTGTGAACAACTGCTCCAGCGGCAAAAACAGAAGGGTTTTCTTTATCGCATCGTTACGGGTGATGAAAAATGGATTAATTACAGCAATCCAAAGAGAACAAAATCATGGGGACTGCCCGGTCATGCTTCTGTGGCGTCGGCTCGGCCGAATATTCACGCTGCGAAGATTTTGCTGTGTATTTGGTAGGACCAGGGCGGTGTTATTTATTATGAGCTGTTGAAACCGAACGAAACCATCACTGGGGAACAGTATCGAACTCAATTGATGCGATTGAGCCGCGCAGTGCGCGAAAAGCGGCCACAATACAAGCAGAGGCACAAAAAAGTGATTCTACAGCATGACAACGCTCGGTCTCACGTTACCAAACCCGTTAAAACCTATTTAGAAACGCTCAATTGGGAAGTCCCACCCCACCCGCCATATTCCCCAGATATTGCGCCGTCCGATTATCACTTGTTCCGTTCGATGGCACATGGTCTGGCTAATCAGCAGTTCAGCTCATATGAAGACATCTCAAAATGGCTTGATTCGTGGATAGCCTCAAAAGACGAACACTTCTACCGTGACGGTATTCGAGCTCTGCCAGAAAGATGGGAAAAAGTTGTCGCTAGCGATAGGCAATATTTTGAATGATTCATTTGTAACCATTTTTTCACAATAAAGTTGCATTTTCATAAAAAAAAAAACAGGGGGAACTTAGTTGCGCATCTAATAGTAGTGGTAGTAGTAGTAGTAGTAGCGGCAGTAGTGGCGAGTCCAGCGAGACGATATATGTTATCATGAGGGATAAGCACCATCTTTCTGGCATATTCCATGGCTCGTGTAGACCAAGACAGGCACAAGAAGCAACTTGAGAAAGCCGACGCAGTGCTCGACGATGATCTTTCTCTTACCGCTCCAATTTCGCCATTTGGCGGCTAGTCATCGAAGAATTGTCGCGTGCCTCCGAAGATGATTCTTTTGCACGTTGTTCGACTCACGTTTCCCTTTAAAACGTTTGGAGCACACTCGCATATACACTGTACGAGCGCTACATCTGCTTTGCGCAAAATTGCACGTCGCTGCTCTTGCTTCAGATAACGCAGCGTCTGCAATTTAATTATTTGCTTGTTTTTAGATGTCCGCACAACGCCATTACAAGCGCATGCTGCTTCTTCATTGGTTGTTCCTTGGTTGTGAAGGGGGCGTGTCTGCCCCCACTACCCTAACCCCGTTTCTGACTGGGCCCCGACAACCCCCACCATCCCTACTTCCATCCCTGATTGGTCCCCAGCAGTCCTCACCCCTAGTCCACCTATCCTAGTGTTCTGATTGGTGCAGCGTCGCAGCGCTATTTGACGGATTTTGACCGGTACTTAATTGCCGATAGGCTATCTACTATTGATAATCATGTTACCGACAGTCGGTAAAGTAGATGGAAAATTAACAGCCGGTCAGTAGAAAATTAATTACCGATGCGCCATCTACTATTGGTAATCGTGTTACCGGCAGTTGGTAAAAGTACATCGAATGCTGGCAGCCGGTTCAGTAGAAAATGAATTACCAATGCACCATCTACGGTTAGTAATCCTGTTACCGACAGTCGGTACAGTCGATTGAAGGTTGGTAGCCTCTCTAGCAGAAAATGTATCGGCGATCGGTAAAGCGGATCGGTTGTCAACCCTCGGTATGTGGCCGACCATTGCTAGAGCAAATTTGGGATTTACGGAAGATAAGTAGACTGGGTCTCACGGTGAATTATATTGTGTACCCCCATCCACCGGTTAAATATGCCCAGTCGTCGATAACCGAGACCCCTCAGTAGCTTTTTTTAAATTTTTGGTAATTAAAAAAATGTATTAACTGAAACTACTATTTATAACAACGGTAAGTGAAAACGCTCGTTGTTTTTTAGTTTCATAAAAAACTGTTTTATTTTAACCTTCTCGTATAACAAACATGTATTGTTCATCCGTAATTTTCAATGACATCCGCGGCAGTCACGGCGACCTGGTGGTCGACAGTCAATTTGTGTTTTCGTACCCGGTTTGATGTAATGTACATAGCACGGCATGTACGAGGAGACCTCACGGTAAACCTTTAGATGCTCCTATAGTTTGTCATACAGAATTTCTATTTTCCCGCCCCAATGTTTCAACAGCAGCGGTTTCGGTATGTACGTGAGCTCAGCTTTGGTGAAGTCTCGGGGATCTTTGCAGCAGTCGATCACGAGTATACTGTCAATAGAATTCATTGTGGTTGGAAAGAGAGGCAAAGATACTTTCACAACGACGTTTCCTTTTCAACTAACTTTTTTCACAGCTGTTATCATTAGATATATACATCGCGCGGTGTTGGCCATCATAGTTAAATTAAAAAATGTGTATGGTGGGAGTACTTTCGAATAATAAGACAGGAAATTCAAAGTTTCGAATTCATTTATAGTAATTTACAAGTAGCATCCAAATCGATCCGTACAAGTTTGTATACATGTGTTTTTATTACAACCGTAGCCCTTAATACTATTGTTTTTTACATTTTTCACACGTTTCTTTCTGCGATTTGAATATATTACGCGTTTGTAGTATTGTGCAGCTATGCGATCGTTTTTCACCCTGTTAGTCGTAAAATTCTTATGAAAATTATCCAGAGTATAACCACGAGCCATAAAATCAAGAAACATAATACAGTATTCAACGCATACTTTAGACTTGAGTGATTGAAGGGGCTGCGTGTTCCACTCGTAGCTTCGACAGTTTCTGCGTAGACGGTTATGGTGTTGTTTAATGAGTGGGGGCAATCTATAACTATCGAAAAAGATTCCATGTCCATTTTTATCAACGTAAGTGGCAACCCAGTGTAGCCCAGGTAGATTATGCTCGTCTCTGTTTAGAACCAATGCTGCGGGTCTAGACGAGCGACTCGGGATGCGATCGGCCGGAAATATTCCTTTCGTCTGAGCAGATATTCGTTGTAGAGCGTCTAATATCTGTAGGCTGTTCATGCTGTTTACGCAACTGCTGGTGACGCTTAGAGTGTGATTGACGCTGTCTCTGCTGATGATAATGATGGTTGCGCGGTGGTTGCTCTGGCTGGTGTTTGTTAGGTGGGGGGTGGTGGTGGTTGTTTAGCACTCGGTGAGACTACTTGTTTTTCTCTGCCACGGAAAAGTACAGTTATTTCATCGTTAGCCGGTACAGTTCCTCCGTGCAGCGACGACTTATCACTGTTGCACAATAGTGTAATATCGATCAATATATACTCCACGCTTTATGATATATCGCGAGTATTTTCCTCATTTGATGCTTCGTTGTTCGGTTGGCTTTGTTGATTTTTAATAGGTGTTGATTTATCGATAGGTTGTGAATAAATGTGACTAACCGCGTCGAGCTCTTTAAACAGGAGCCATGAACGTATTTTTGCCACGTTATTTAGAGCACATTTAACATCGTCTTCTTTCGAAATACCATAGTGAATACAGTAAACGTTGTTGATTGGCATCTTTTTTAACGATGGCCCCTCGTATTCTTCCAGATTGATGATTTCGCGCCCCACAACGTCGCGTAAAAGCTCGGCTTTCTGCAAGCCTCTTGTGTAAATACGCAAGGCATAACGACACGTAACAACTAATAACTACGTAAGCGTAGATTGGTGTAGATTTTTTTCAACGGTGTATCACCGTCAAGCCATTCCAATCCATGATGAAAACACGTTAGTTTATTGTTGCTCGTACGTACACTCTTTGGTAGTTCACCAAAGTCGAAGGATGGTGGTTCGACAAGCCAATGACCATAATGTTCTTCCTGAAGAGTCGTCACAGCTATCTCCTTTGGTAGAAAACGGTTGTTTGCATCGTAGAGCGCTTGAATATCTACTATAACGTCCATTATGAAGGTTTGATGGAGATTGATACTAAGCGTGGTTACGTAGACGAGTTTAAATTTTACCGCGTCGGGTGTGGCGCTTTCTCACGCACTGAAATCTGTAATGACCTGACGTGTGGAATCTATCTCCATTACGTTATCATACTCGGCGTATACTACACAATTTAATGTAGATGTCAGAGGCACTGCAAGCCGTACTTCGATCCTTACACTACCGTGTCTTACGAGATTCCAGTGACCGAAGCAATTTGCTGATAAGTCCGGTTTCAAATCAAAGACATACAGACAGTGACCTTTTGGATAGTCACTCCTGTTAATATCTAGACTCTCATTCTGAAAGTGTATACCGGTACCGCTAAAGAGTGTGTGATATCCAGTTTTCGTTGCCACCAAACGACGGTTGAAGAGGTTTGCTAGGTATTTGTTGACCATCGACGTATAGAGACAGGAAATTTATCGAATGATTATTAAAGTTAAATGGGTTTAACGTTGTACTGCCATTGAATGCAGGGTTATTCACAAACCCAAGAATTATTCGTTTGGGCAATTGACCTCGAATAACGTTATCCAGAGTGTCGCCAATGATGCCGCTATGCATCGTAAAAGCTTTAACCTCAACCCTTGTTATAGGATACTTGGCGGTTGTTTTTGCAAGCATTTCAGGGTGAGCTATCAGCACGCCTGGTGCGATTTTTGCTCGAAGGACGAGTAATGTAGCCTCGGTGATATGTAGTTTATGTGTCACACCGGCCGTAGGAGTCTCCATAAGACAAAAATCGTCTTTTGAGCGTACAAGCCGTAACCGTACTTCCACACTGTTCGGCAGACATTTATCCTGATTAAAAACATCGCAATGTAAATGTCCAATCATATCTAAAGTCCGACCATTCTTTATGTACTTTTCACGATTATTCAGACCGATATTAGGGCTATTCGATGCACCTGGTAGAGTGTCAAACGTACCGGGCTTGTCAGCGGACCATAGCGCGGTCGTTTAGTGAGAATTTTTAGCAGCCGGTCCATAATTGAGTAACGTCTCAATATATGCTCTGTAGGGGTATGCATTGTTTGCCACGAGTTTCTGGTTAAAATATACATCCACCTGATTGAAAAGGCTATGCAGAAAGTTATTAACAGGTGCTACGTTGTACTGTGATTCAGCTGTTGGAATAACCTTAACATTTACAATAATCATTGTATGAGCTAGGTCCAGGTATTCTTCACCGTAGACAGGTATGATAAATTCCAGGAGTCCGTCATCCGTGAGGGTCGACACAGACTTGTAGTGTATCCATTGTGATGCTTCTATAGCCGTCTGCGTTCGAGGTATGGTGAATAAGTCAAGCTCCGACTTCATACACTCGGAGGATTGTGAGTGTAAGAACGACATTGTTAAACACCTCCAAAAATATCGTTGGTCTTTGATCGTTTGCGCCTACTGTTTTCGATACCTCTTCTCTTTCTCTTTGTTATCCTTTTCTTTTTATGCTTTGCGACACCGCAATGTTTCCTTGCTGCAATGCGTCCACGTCTTGTTGACTTTTTCTTCTTCTCCTTCTTCTTCTTCTATATTCCTAACGATTTTTTCGAAATACCAGTACGCCTTTTCCTCGTCCTCGTAGGCACGCGTCCCGATAATGACCGTATCATGCGAGCGGTGCCTACAGCATTATATCCTGAACCATTCATGAGAAGAGCGATTTTTTCATTGACTTTTCGTTGTAAATTATCTCCAGGTTCGGCCTCACGTCGACGCAATGACTCCTTGAATGGCATTTTGCGACCATTCACATCCTCGATAACGTGTAAGCCCGTGCGACTGGCTTCCTTCCCTATAGCTTTAGCACCTCTGGTCAGCAGTGGTAAAACACTCTGAAATAGACCACCGAGAAAACTACCGATGCCGTGACCGCGCTGATGCGGGGAACCCGCAAACAGGTTACCTATATAACCGTTTCCGCCACCTATTTGATTCTCATAATTCGTCGTATAATGAGCACAAATATTGTCTAATTAAGTTGTTTGTAATGAAGTGTGAGCGTTAACGTTCCATACTCGAATGCAATAGGATTACCCAGATGATCTCTTATACCCACCTCGATCATTCTGAAGCAATTGTTGAGTAAACCTATGTAATTTGACGATGAGGAACATTTTACTTGCGTTGTACCATACGTGTAGTTGTTTGTATTTAAATTTACAATCCTGAGTAGTGCTGTCTGTGTATCACCTACCGTATACGGTACACAAATATCGGTGTAGACAAAAAGCTGATCGGGCAGAGCCCTATTTATACAGGCGGGTACTCGTCCTACGCGTGGAACGCCTCGCATAAGCTGCAGGTAAAGACCCTCTGGGGTTTCTTGGTCAAGCAGCAGTTCTTCGTGTTTCTCGAAGCCCAATATACGTGCTATTTTACTACTCATTCGTAATACTCCAGGGTAGCCTAGAGGTTCAGGGCACGACTCTGTTACCTCAGACTCGAGGGCAACGTACCCTTTAGCCCTTTCAACATTTACAATTTTTATGCCTGCTTCTTGAAGACCCAGTAAATCATTGATATTTTCCACAATTTCCTCGTGATTTTTGTACAAACCTCGAGGTATTCGGTTTGTAGTAACTTCTTTATTCTCACAAGCCACCCAACCGATTATCGTATCTGCTTCTTGTGAATGCGTCATTGTACAGGGTATATGAATTTCCGATAAGCCCACAACCCAGCGACTCTTTAACGATACTTCTCGTGGCAATTGAGTTATAAAATGTATTGTTGTGTTTTCGGGAAAATACTTCATACTGCTGTTGGTCGGTAGAACAAGAAAAAAAGTATCCTCGTCATGCATCGTTTGGACAAAATTTCGTTTATTCGAGACCGTAAACGTTTGACGCTGGTATTCACAAGTTAAATTTTGCCGGATGTCCCACCCAACTCACAAAAATTTGTTGTTTCGCACCGTGTCCTTTTGTCCGTAAAACTTGATCAATCTTGAATTCTTTATTCTTCTCTATACGCTTCTCATGAACACTCGTTAATTCTTCGGGGTAAAAGAAACCATCGATAGTTTCGTCTTCGAGATCGCACAACGCATACACATACAAGCCCTGTCTATGTAAAACTTTTTTGATACGAAAAATTTCTTCATTCCAATTTTTCTCGTAACCTTTTTCGAAGGTGCCTTAAGTTCTTAAAGGCCGAAACGTCTCTTTTCACGTCGCTTTATCGCACTAATTGTCATATTCCGTATCGCTGTATCGGCATTATATAGCGTTACGGCGGCCGGCTGCATTTTAATGCTCGAGTGTACAGCATGATTGTACGCATAAGCGAATTGTTGTAGTATATCGATGTAACGATGAGAATTACGATGTGTGAAGTAGCGCCACATCCGTTCCTTGAGAGTGCGATTAAAACGCTCGACAATCGAGGCTTTTACATCAGGATTACGAGCAACGCGAAATTGTATGTTTTCATCTTTGAGAAATTTCTGAAGTTGACCACCGAGGAATTCTTTTCCACGGTCGGTTTGTAGTGAAACAGGTATACCATCGTTACGCTCGAGAATACGTTTGTTGGATAATCAGCTGGCGCACGGCGAATATCGATCGAATGTCGACCTGTTGTTATGCTCTAGCACGCTGCGTTCGGTTGGGCCGGAGATAGCCGAGGCCGGGCTTCGCGGAGCCGAGGCTGTGCCTCGTAGCCATGCCGCGTCGAGCGAGAGGATGTCTCTCTCGCTTGACTTCGGCTTCGCTCACTGGCTGTCTCTCTCAATTGACTTCAGCGCATAACGACGCTTTCATATCCCGCAGCCATGTTGGATATTTCGACACTTACGTGAAAAACCCGCATCGAACTGCGCACGCATTTGCAAGGCTCGGACAATTTTCACATTTCTCAACCGGATCATCTCAACTCCTTCTTGGTCACCAGGACTCAAATTGAGGTAAGAGTACACCGTCATAATTTAACATAATTCACTGACGGTGAGGAGATTCATAAATATCGGTACATCGACATAAAAGGTCTAACCCACTGACGTGTGCTGCAGTACGGGCTGCACCACGTTCTCACTCAATTATTTGCATACTCGATTAATATAATTGCGTGTGTTTTACCATTTCACAGTACTCTCCCCCAATCAAACTTGCTGGAAAAGTAATGTGACTTCAGTCTAATCATTTCGTGCATCCTCAAGCTCACATTGCTATGCTCTGAAGCGTAGACTGCTTCATAGCCTGTCACACTAGAATTAGATACAGTGGCCAGATTTTCATGTACTAGCACTCACTTGCTGCAAATTCTAATTCATTGTCTCAATGAGTATTTGGTGACAGGCATTGAATTTGTCTACGCACTCATCTATCTCATTGCGTGGCATGCTCCGCAGCACTGACTGCAGCACGCACACCGCTCTCAGTACCTACAGCACACAATTAATATAATTGTGTGCTGGTTCTCAGTCCAGATAGTCAGAATCAAATTCAGTTTATTTTTTTAAAGACATTTTCTAATTTTCTGAATGTTGGTGCATTTATTTATATAATATTTATCTTGTCAAAATGCAACCTCGTCTATTTTTGTATTTATTCTTTCATTATTTATATATGTTCTAAATTAAAACTTATTTTTGTATTTGACATGCGGAAAGTATAATAAACCGCTTTCTCAAAATACCATATATGTGTCTGGTTTATTTTCACCCTGTCTTGAGTGAAGCTTCATTAGTTTCAATATATTCACAGATCTGTCAAACACCATCAGACGAATTCTCAAACAATGTTTAAATGCCTTTGTTACTTCGCGCACAGTTTTGTCCTGCAAGGGTTCGACCCAGGCGTATTTGCTGACAACGTCAATTACCATAAGCAGATAGGAGACGTTGTCGTTATAGCTACTCAATGAACGTAGATCCACGAGATCGGCCTCCCAGACATCGTCAATATTTGTAACATTGTAATACAGTCGTGGAAAGACACGGTGCACGGGTCTATGAATGGTATAACTATCCTGCTGAGTCAGCTAGTCATACACGGTGTCTGCTTTATTTTTGCTACTGATTAAACGTCGCGCACCAGCGTATCCAGCTGGATGCGAAGGATCGTAGTACACTTTTCGAAAGTCATCTTTCACCGCTCGTTGTACAGCTTGTTCTAAATCTTTATCCACTTTTCAAATACTTTTATTACTTCTGTTTTCCGACGTTGTGAAGAAGTATTCCCATGGTGTATATCGCCGCCGTCGTTGTCATCGTAGTCGTCATTGGAATTATCGCCGACCGCATCCACATTCATAGAATGCGAGTCATTATGTTGCATCAACTGAACATCTTTTCTTGGTCGTTTAGTACCTCTAGATACGCCTAAATCCCACAATCTACTGTTGCCTATAAATTCACGCGGAACGCCCTTTGTGCGTAGACTATCGACAATCTCGTGTCTGCCTGTTGCTTTAAAGTTTTTTCTTCCTCGTACTGCATCGTTTATAAAGTCGACAATATTAGAATTTGGAATGAGGATACTGTCTATTGTTACACATCCTTTTTTGTCACATCTTATGCTTTTTGATTCATCACTCGTGGGTTTGCGTAGAAACTTTAATAGCGCAGTCGCTCGGCATTTATACATATTTGGAACGCTATTAACGATGTCAGCATCGCTCGTGGCTTCTACATTATCTACCTTAGACGAAGTTTCAGGTAGTGCTGTAAGTGGTGGTGAAAACGATACATTTTTCGTACCAACGAGATATAAATACATAACGCTGCAGCACTTGTAAATACTCTTTCCATTTACTAGCGTCGTCTTTACCATACTTGTTTGATTTAAAAATTTTGTATAGCTCAGTGTCTAGTCTTGAAACAGGATCACCCGGGGTCTGCACTGTTTTCTCGTTTGCCGCTGGTGCATGATTATTCCCAGAACCGTCCATAGGTATTTCGTCGTAAAGACCGTCTGCATCACTATTTCCATCGTTTACCTCGGACATTGGCAATAAAAACATTTTTATCGCATGCTCCATTACGAGGATGAATTTTTATCCTTAACACAGTATTGTTTTCTCAATCGTCACTACCACTGAAAAATTTACTAAATAAAGTTGTGATTATGGGAGCCAGTAAAAGTGGTAAAATGCACCACCCCCTTTTTGAATTATGAAGCGTTTCTTCGCTCTCCAATGATATTTCCGCTGCTTACGAGCGACTGTACAAACACCACCACCACCACCACCACCACCACCACCACCACCACCACCACCACCACATTGTTTCGTCACACATCCTGAGACAAGCTGTCGAAGTATATTTTCATATTTTTTTAAACGTTTTTTAACACTTGACTTAACACAAGCATCTCCTTGTAAAATGTTTAACGCGCATTCACAGATACAATTGATTAGAGGTTTATCAGCATTACGCAATATTGATTTTCGCTGTTTATTTGAATGACAAATAGCGTTAAGTAGGGCTATACAACGTTCATCGAATGGAATTCAATGTGTATTTTTCTTCTTCTTTTTCTTCGCGCTGGTGCTATCCCTCATTATTACAGTTTCACAGTAGATGTATTCGTTGAATGCCCGAGCTTTGTGCGTGATGCGTACACGACTCATATCCATTACGGACTAATGTGGTATCTACTTGTGCTTCCAATTAAATACGTTGACGAGTGTATTTCGGCATGTAGACCAGCATTCGTGGATCATCGGGAAATATCATTGTACGACATCGACAATAATCGGGTGTCAATTGTTTAAGATCCAAGAGTAGATAACCGTGGGGCTGCGTGGTGGCATCGTGATATGACTTGGTTAGAAATCGTGGATTCTCGGGGTATACTTGTCTCGCTAGATGTGTAATTTGTGCTCGATCACGTGGATTTTTAAATATCACCATATAATTGGCGTTTAATGATATATCACGTTGTCCATGTCCCTGATGGAAAATATTTTGTGTGATAAAAATCACACTGATATTTTTAGGATGGCTGCCTTTTGTGAAAAGGTTGACAATTGTATTATTTGAGGATTCGCGCATTAAATCATCGATGATAACCAATTCTTTCAAGTTATTGTCGCTCGAATATCCTCCTGTTGCGGTAGACCCTCGTTAAATTCAATTTTTGGGATTTTGGATTTTTTTATTACTTCCGGTCTTAGTAATTAACGATGACAACGACGACGGTTGTTGTTCACATGTGTTATTCAGAGCAGCGATATCAGAATCGAGAGTATCTCCATAATAAAATATAATTCGGTCAAATTCAACGTTGCTCATTGAATTGAGAAACTTTAGAAATTTTCTGACAAAAACTGTTTTCCCACATCCAGTGGGGCCACAAATCAGCGACGTCCATGGATGTTTCCAGCGTACATCCATTGTTTTCACTTATGAACCGTGACAAATCCACGATACTATTGATGATGATGATGATGATGTTGACGGTGAATATCGTAGAGCAACGAGATGCAAAATCGCAGACACCAAGTGCACAATAAGCGTGTTACCCAGCCGGGCGGCGGCGGCGGCGCGTACCCACACGTCGTTATTAGCTTATCAGACGCGTGCGCGTGCGCGGTTCAGCTTATACAGATACACGCTCGCCTGGTCATAAGCAATTTAGCTTTTAAAGCGCATGTGAATTCAGAAGATTGTGATTTTTTTGTTTTTCACTATTTGACGTACACTTTAAATAAATGTTTCAAAGCAACTATTAATGCTGATGATGCTCATTAATAAACACGTTTAAATAGCATACATGTTTCTTTATTGTAGAGAGTATTCTACATAAAAATATTAATAATTTCAATTTATACTGAGGTGAGACATGGGTGGGAAGGGTTATCGACGACGAGCCACGTGTGCATTTAAGAAAAGTAACGCAAGAATTATCTCAACATTTACAGCTGGTAAAATTAATTATTATCATTATAATCATGTGTTATCATGTGAATTATGAAAAATTAATTCTTGCGTAACCGAGGGCAATTGTTCTCCGATCATTCTTTAAACGGTTTTGAAGCCACCAGAGAAATGTCTGTGATTAATTTTTTCACGTCCTGTGTTATGAACGGAACACAAAATATCTGCAACTCCAGGAACAATATATCGAAATGTTCAAGGAATGAGGGATCCACTCGATGACGTACAGCTTCACACAGATTAGAGCTATTCTGTGTTAAAAGAGTTTAATACGCACTTGGTCCACATTCTCGGCTAGTTCTTTAGCGGGAATATGTATAACTAATTCAGCACATAGAAAATCGATACAGTTTTTCACATAAACGACGTAGCGCTGGAGCCGCCTGAAGCGCTCATCGACACACGGTGTTACGATGCATAGTCCGTCAAAAGATTTTTTTTGCATAACTATACTCGGTGAATAGATGTTTTTCTTCTTCTTCTTCTGTAGTGGTGGTTCTACCTGTGTATTTTCATCGTTAGGGTTGACGTCCTCGGCGACCACATCGTCCTTGGCTTGGTCGAAAACAATGGATTTTCAGCCAAACAAGGACGCAAAGCGAATCTCGCAGTCATCGACGTTGAGTGTTTTACGGATGCGTTGATCAGCTTTCCAGCCATAATTCGTATAGGCCCCGAAATATGATACTATCTCGGTCAAAGCATCTTGTAGTTTACACCACTTTGTAGATTCAAAGGTAATACCACCCGACGAGTTATTATGCTGCAGCTTAACGACCGGTGTAACGTCACCGATTGCGCGTACCTGAAGACCCACGGTTATCCTATTTATTCCCGAGTAGTTCAAATTGTATGTTGTAGCAAGCAAAAACGGTGCTTAAAAATGTTTCATGGTTGATATAAATACAACAGAGCGACACAGAAAAATGAATAAATTATCAGGGAATCTAGCTACGATAATTGTATTTCGTAGCTTGTCACGGGTCAGACTGCCACCCGATCATCTCTACAAATGTTTTTATAGACAGGTGTGAATCGTCTTATATGTTGGAATGGTGGGGGCAAGCGTTTACCCCCACCAACGTAACCTTAGTAGAGCATATAGAGAAGTTATACTTCTGTCTACTACAAATTATTGTAGTATAAAAATTGTTTATTTTATTACAAATAGATATTTCATAGCGTAACATTTAAAACATTATAGCAAACCCCCTCTGGCCTGATGTAGTTACGTTTCAGTGATGGTCGAAAGAATTTTGCATTTTAATGAGTCTACGGTAGATGGAAAACACTTGAACGTTATACGTATAAGAATAAATATACGATTTTTCATATTGTGCATCTACCTGTACGAGAGAGTATCTATGACCCTCGAGGGTCAGCGCAGTCAGTACGACCGGCTGTAAATAGGTATAAACAGGCGCCGCATTATATGGACCATATACAAATTCAATAGCTAGCGTCTGTACATTGGAACATAATTTATTACGTCGTTCGAGGGTTTTCGGTTTTCCACCAAAGTCCGATAATTATCATTGTCATAGCAGTGTAAAGCCCGATGCACACAAAAGCGACGCGCAGAGCAGCGCAGAGCAGCGCAGAGCCGCGACCAGAATCAAACCCGTATATTCAAATCGGCTAATGCACACCGGAGCGCCGCAACGCGCAGAGCAGCGCGGAGCAGCGTCGCTTTGGTGTGCATCGGGCTTAAGGGTTGATTGATAATGACACAGAAACGTTTGCCGGATATACCATTTTTGAATAAGTAAATATGAATATAATTATATGTAAAGAGAGTAGCGAAAACGAAAAATTTCACGTGATATATTTTTGAAAATGAATTTATTATAAGAATGTATACTGAATATAATTATGTAAAATAAGCTAGTTCACAAGTGTTTATGTAAAAGTTGTGTATTTTTTTTTGGTCAATAGGTCTGATGGAAAACCTGTCATAGAATTTGCGTTTATTATCTTGTATACACGTGTTACAGATGCAATCTATGCAGTCTAGTATAAAAACGGCAGACGTGTCGTATTACCGTCTTGTAAATAGATACCAAAAGTGCATATATAAATGTAAATTAAGAATGTCTGATTTAGACAATACAGCTTTCTTAGAAAAACGGAAGGAGTGTAGCGTTTCATGTTTACACTCTAGCGAAAGTGATAGTACGAATTGAATCATCTTTAAGAAATAGTAGGCGCCTACGCTGGTTGACGCTGAAGCAGTGTTATCGTTGTAAGAATGTCTGTTTAGACAATGCAGCTTATTAGAGAAAACGGTAGGTGTGCATGGGTTCATGTTTACAAGCTTTCCAAAGAGGTAGTACGAAATAAATTATCTTTAAGAAATTGTGCACGGCTGTGTGTAGCCCCCAACCCCTTGTAAAGACACTCTGTCACTGTACAGGGACTTAAGGTTGCTATCTGACAAAATTTTTCCTCGATTTTTGCATTTATGGTGGAGTCGAAATATATATCGAGGGTAGTGGGGGTATCCGAGTTAAAGTATAAAATTGCGTGAAACCGTAGTTCACGTATTATTCAACGTTCAACCGTTCTAAAGGGTGGTTAAATTTTAAGGGCCGATGTTGATTTTGAATAAAACACAAATTATTTAGGAAATTATTGTCAATTCTTTTTATTATGATAATATGGTATGGTTCAATTATGTATGGAACAAAATATCGGCCAAATGGCCGCCGCGACCTCGGCGGCACACCTCCATCCGATGGTCCAAATTTTCGATGACGCTTAGGCATAATTGAGGTTCTATGCCGTTAATGTGCCGAATTATCTCATCCTTTAGCTCTTGAATTGTTGCTGGCTTATCGACGTACACCTTTTCTTTCAAATAACCCCAAAGAAAGAAGTCCAACGGTGTCAAATCACATGATCTTAGCGGCCAATTGACATCGCCACCACGTAAGATAACACGGCCATTGAATTTGTCACGCAAAAGAGCCATTGTTTCGTTAGCTGTGTGGCAAGTGGCACCGTCCTGTTGAAACCACATATCGCCCACATCCATATCTTCCTATTCGGGCCATAAAAAGTTCGTTATCATCTCACGATAGCGAACACTATTCACAGTAACTGCCTGACCGGCCTCGTTTTGGAAAAAATACGGCCCGATGATGCCGCCAGCCCATAAACCGCACCAAACAGTCACTCTTGGTTTTTCGACAATCACTCTTGGATTATGATTCGCCCAAATGCGGCAATTCTGCTTATTGACGAATCCACTGAGGTGAAAATGTGCCTCATCACTGAAGATGATTTTCTTCGAAAATTGATCATCCACTGTTGCTATTTCTTGCCACCATTCTGACCATTGACGACGTTTGGAATGGTCAAGAGGCTTTAGTTCTTGAGTCAATTGCACCTTATAAGCGTGTAAATGCAAGTCTTTATGCATAATGTTCATCAACGACGAGCGTGAGAGGTGCAATTGTTGGGCACGACGACGAGTTGAGGTGGACGGCTCTTCAGCCACACTATCGCGAACAGCAGCAATATTTTCATGCACTGGTGTTTTAATATCTCTTACAGACCCAGTTTGCTTAAATTTTTGCACGATTTTTCCGATTGTACGCACATTTGGACGATTAAATTGACCGAAAAAATCACGAAGTGCACGATATGCATTTTGATTTGAACGCCCATTTTCATAATAAGCCTGAATAACTGTAACGCGTTGCTCGATTGTGTATCTTTCCATGGTTCAAATTGAGTTAGTCTGAAATTGAGAAATGTCAAATGAAATGCAGAAAAAAACTTGACGTTTAGGTGTGGTTCACATTCAACATTGGCCCTTACAATTTAACCACCCTTTACAACTATCATCCTGACGGTGTAGCATCGTTATTTCGCGTTTAAAAAAAAATGGATTACAGAGCGTTGGTTCGTAAATATCGCGAACTTTACGTTCCAGCGTCTCCGCGCGGAGTTCAGTGAAGTCTTGCTGCGTGGTGATGCAGAATCAATTACCGCGGCTTACGTGAGTGGCCCGTTTCGGCGAGCATCCAGTTTCGTGCAACATGTGGTCGAACATCTTGCCAGGCACGGTAGACTCTTACACAGGTCGCTAAACGAGTTGATTATGGCCGTCAAAAATCGCCATGGTGAGTACAATTTGAAAAAATTTATTTGTCGTCTTAAAAGAAAAAAGTTTTGTTATGCGTTCTTTTTTACTTTCATTTTGTATTTTTTATTTCATTGAAATAATGTTTATTATTTAAACATTTATCAATCTTAAAATGATTGAACAAGTAGAAGATAAAAACTAATTTTTATAATTTAATAATTTTATTATTGTTTTCAAAAATGTAATAAAATACATTGTGAGCGTTAATTCGTCGAGAACACATGCCTGTGGATTTTGAAAAATAGTAAAAATATTTTTACGAAATTAACAAATTTTAATAAAAAATACCAAAGAGTGAAAAACAAAACGTTTTTCTTTAAAGACGATAAATTTTTATTTTTACTCGCTCATTTATTTTAAGATACTCATACATGTAAAACCACCCCCTGCAGTGTTCAGCTATAAAGTATTTTTATGGAAAGTTTGGAGTTTTTATCGCCTTTTTGTTATTCGCTCTTTTATATTGTACTTTTTTAATCTAGAAAAATATTTTTTTATTACTTAAAAATTGTAATATTGTTTTTACTTTGATCACTTGACTGAAAGTGGTTTAATTTTGTACTTTTTTAAAACCGTAAAAATAATTTTTATTAAAAATTTTTTGTATAATATTATTTTTCAAAAAATTTAATTAATTACATTATCGACGCCAGTGAGGGTATGACCAAGTTTTACTTTAATTGGTTGACGAAAAGTGAATTAATTTTTAATCTACTTTCACTCTATCTCGAAAAATTAATACACTTTCCGTCAATCAATCAAAGTTAAATTTGCTTCGTAGACGCGTTAGCGGTGGCAATGTATTTTGCTCAATTTTTGAAAAAATAATAAAAATATTTTAGCGAGATTAAAAAATAAAAAACAAAAGAGTGAAAAACAAAATGTTTTTCTTTAAAGACACTACATTTTTTTTCCTTACAGCTATGCGCTCGCTACTTGCGTCAAGTAGCAGCGAGAACAACGCTGGACCTTCCAGCGTCGACTCATGCTTGGCGTCACCGTCGTCGTGCACGACATCACCTAGCCCCGACGATGACGACGACGCCTCAATGTCGGGCGTGTCGACAGACGACGGTGACGACGACGATATGTTCTTCATCGCTGATGATGATGATAACGACAACCAGGAACCCGATCATTCGAGAGACGCCGATGATGAGGCTATGGAGGAGGATGAGGAGGAAGAAGACGACAGCGACAGCTCCACCAACGATGATGTCCTCAGCAGCCCGGCTAGCCTGGATCCTGAACAGCCGGGGATAGAGGAAGACGAAGAACCAGTGATGGTTGCGGGGATGATTTCGACTTCTGCGACGAGGACGATGATCTTGTTGCTGTGCGGTTGTACGAGGCATGCCTTGGGCCCCCTGAAGAGTGAGCGTAGAAAATCCTTAAATCTAGATATTTTTATAGCTCACTGGCCTCTGTTGCTGTCACCTATACCGTGACTGGTTTCCACCGGGTCGTCGTCGTCATCGTCGTCGTCGTCGGATGAAGCGGAATCATCAGTACCAGCATCGTCAGCGCCCCCAGCCGCGCTAGCGTCGTCATCAGCATCGTCATCGCGCAAGGTATGTCTTGAAATTCAAATAGGCGGGGGTTTAACTGATGCCGGGGGTTAATTCCGTAGTAGCAAGCGTAGATAATATTGGAAATCATAGCCCAGGTACAGAGATCCGAGACACCGCGGTTATCAACGATGATACGGACGATATTTTACCGCCTGGGAATCGTTTTGTTGTCGCTGGTGCGGAGCGATATAAATATTTACGGCGTTTCGGGGTTTCAGCGCGATAGATTGATCTAGCGTTAGTAGAACCACCCGCATCTATAAATCCAGTCACGTGGATCCGTAACTCCATCCGAGATATTCACGATTATTTCGTAAACGATCGCGATGACACAAATTTAATAGGTGTGAGTTTTGTCACTGACGGGATGGTAGACGGCAGAGCGGGTATATCATTGAGGCCTATTTCACGGTTTACTGATGAAGCCCTATGAGCTTTGATGTGTGCCGTGAATCAGAGCTCGAGGGTTCTCGCGGCCTCTGACACGTTGCGATTCACTGTTACGTATGTAGCGGTGCCTACTGGTCGCGGGCTCCGTGTGTCAATGGTGAATAGTCGATCCGTGGTTTGTATAATACAAAACAAATTACAAAATAATTTGTGTTTTCCGCGCTCGATCGTTGTGGCTCTTGCAAACAACGTACATAAACGCGAACGTAGCAAAGACTCGGAAATAGCTTGAACGCGAATACGGCATGGGGCGTCGCTCGACCAACTTGAAAAAGCGCGATCTCTTGTTCAGCTGGCTGGTGTGCAAATACCTCTAGACGGCTGTGGTATTCCGGAAATAACAAATTTCCAAAGATACCTCATGCCTTTGAGGATTGCTATTGTGGTGTACGCCTGGGAGTCACTCGGTACAGGTGTACCTCCACTTTTTTATGGACAAACGTCTTTCGTAATGCAGGGGCCATCTGGGGTTGTTAATATAGCGTATAGTGGTATTTAAAAACACTATTCGCCAATCACTAACCTAATGGGCGCAGCAGGTGGTAAGAATTATTGTATAACGTGCAATAAATCTTACCGTCGTCAATTCGAGCATCGTTGCACCAGTAAGTGTCCACGATGCTTCAGTGTGCCGCCTTGTATCAAAGAGTTGGTCCCAACGGCTGATAAAGAGCTCGTGCCTGGTCCGGTGGCGGGTACTAGTCAAACAGTACCCCCCGCTGTGAATAGCGAGAAGTCGTGCGACGATTGTGGACGAATGTTCTACAACCCCTTATGTTTCGCCAACCATTAAAAATCGTTGGTAAACCGCTATAAGGTGCAACAGCTACAAAAATCTATTTGCGAGACTTACCGTGTTTGTAAATCTTGTGATAAAATTATGAGTAATAATCACAAGATCCACGAATGCGGTGTTTCTTTTTGTCGCTTGTGTCGTAGTTCGCATGGCTACAATGATCGTTGTTATATGCAAACTGTAAACCACGGCAAGAATTGGAACCGGTCGCGGGACACCTTGAAACGCTATTTATATTTTACGATTTTGAAACGCGCCAGGATAAGCCGTATATTACTCCAAATACGGGAGATGACTCGTTCGAACACGTAGTCAGTCATTGGGTAGCGCAACAGCTGTGTGAGTTTGTTTTTCAGCGGGAGAGCATCTACACTTAAGCCGTTGCTCGTGGTGTGGTGTGCGAGAGTTTTTATTCAAAAATAATCCAGTAGATGAATTTGTAGATTTGGCCGTGCGACCTTCCACGAAATTTCATAATATAGTGTGTATTGCACACAACGCCGAGGTATTTGACAGCCAATTTGTATTGCGAAGTATCGTAGAACGTCAGCATAAATTATTTTCATATGCGACTCAGTGCACTACCCAAAGCCTTTGGGTTTAGCGAGCAACTGACCAAGGGTTATTTCCCGCACCTCTTCAACACCGAAGATGCACGAGGATATAACGATGTTCTCCCTGCAGCTGCGTATTACTCGCCCGACACAATGAGTAAACTACACCACGCCGAATTTTACGAATGGTACGCTGAGCAAGTCGAAAAAGCCATAACATTTGATTTTGAAAAAGAAATGTTTAAGTATTTCAAGATGGATGTTGCCATACTCCGTCAAGCTTGCTTCGAATTTCGCAAAATATTTTTATCTGTAGGTAATACATGCCCATTCACCGAGGCCACTACGATAGCATCGGCTTGCTCGGTCGTGTACCGTCGTAATTTTCTGAGACCCGATACAATTGGTCTTATACCTGCCGGCGGTTATATGCACGCGGAAAATCACTCACAGCAGGCCGTCGACTAGCTATTATGGGTCGAGCATGAGCCCGGTCATGCGCTTATTCACGCGGCTCGCACCCGCGATTATAAACTATCCGAAGGGCCACGTGTCGACGGCTATCTAGAGGTAAACAATCGTCGTATTGTTTATTAATACCATAGTTGTTACTGGCACGGATGCCGTGAGTGTTTTCAAAACGATCGTACGAGAAAGTCTCACGCTGGTAACGAGAGTATGGACACTCGATATGACCGTACTGTGGCAATGAGTTTAAAAATTCGTTCACATGATTACGAATTGGTGGAGATGTGGGAGTGTAACTTTAACTTGACCCGTCTGAAATTTTATAGCTACCTCGAGCTATTGGACAGACGGGTTTTGTATTACGACACGGACTCTCTTATTTACGTGAGTACTGGTGATGATGCTTGGGAGCCTTCGGTAGATAATCTCCTCGGTGTCATGACCAACGCATTGATATCGGTGGTTCCGAACGCTTATATAAACTCGTTCGTCTCCGAGGGTACAACATTTTATGGTTATACGGTTACGACTACCGAGGATTCCGAAACAGTGGTGGACACTGTTTGTAAAGTGAAGGGGATAAGTTTGAATTATAAAAACTCGGAAACACTTAATTTTAATTCAATTCAATAAGTGAACTTATAAAATCAGAATTACCGTCGTTTGGTAATACAGTATTTAATTTTAAATTTTATTCAATTCAAAGAACACCCTCCGCAATGTCATCACCCGTACAATGTACAAAACTGGTCGTGTCGTATGTCGTAAACGTCGCTATATCACACACTGGTTATCACTACCGTTCGGCTTTAAAGATAACGATGCTGATGATGGCTAGTAAGAACTGTGTAATATGAACTTTTGTAAGTATGTAAATATGTATGAATATGTAAATAGAATGTGTGTGTGTGTGTGTGTGTGTGTGTGTGTGTGTGTGTGTGTGTGTGTGTGTGTGTGTGTGTGTGTGTGTGTGTGTGTGTGTGTGTGTGTGTGTGTGTGTGTGTGTGTGTGTGTGTGTGTGTGTGTGTGTGTGTGTGTGTGTGTGTGTGTGTGTGTGTGTGTGTGTGTGTGTGTGTGTGTGTGTGTGTGTGTGTGTGTGTGTGTGTGTGTGTGTGTGAATGCATACATTTATCTGTACAGCCTTGTAGATTATTGTTATTCTTTATGAATATTATTGTATATATGTATATGTGTAAAAACGATGAAAATATACGGCTTTATTTGTATCATTTTGTAAAATGGTAATAAAAACACGTATATACAAACGTGTGCAGAACCATTTGAAATTCGTATGAATAAATTCGAAACTTTGAATTTCCTGTCTTATTATTCGAAAGTACTCTCACCATACACGTTTTCATATTTAACTATGCTGGCCATCGAGGCGAGATGTATATATCTAATGGTAACAACTGTGAAAAAAGGTTAATTGAAAAGGAAACGTCGTGGTGAAAGTATCTTTGCCTCTCTTTCCAACCACAATGAATACTATTGACAGTATACTCATGATCAACTGCTGCAAGGATCCTCGAGACTTCACAAAAGCTGAGCTCGCGTACATACCGAAAGCGCTGCTGTTGAAACATTCGGGCGGAAAAATAGAAATTCTGTATGACAAACTACCGGAGGAGCTGAAGGTTGACCGTGACGTCTGCTCGTACATGCCGTGCTATGAACATTACAACAAATCGGGTACGAAAACACAAATTGACGGTCGACAACCAGCTTGCCGTGACTGCCACGGATGCCATTGAAAATTACGGGTGAACAATACATGTTTGTTAGACGCAAATGTTAAAATAAAACAGTTTTTTATGAAACTAAAAAATGACAAGCGTTTTCACTTACCGTTGTTATAAATAGTAGTCACAATTAATAAATTTTTTTAATCAACAAAAGTTTTAAAAAACCTACGGAGGGGTCTCGGTTATCAACGACTGGGCATATTTAACCGGTGGATGGGTGGTACACAATATTATTTATCGTGAGACCCAGTCTACTTATCTTCCGTAAGTCCTAAATTTGCTGTAGCAATGGTCGGTTACATACCGACGGTTGACAACTGATCCGCTTTACCGATCGCCGATACGATTTCTGCTAAAACGACTAGCAACATTCTATCTACTTTACCGACTATCGGTAACACGATTACCAACAGTATATGACGCATCGGTAATTAATTTTCTACTGGACCGGCTGCTAGCATTCGATGTACGTTTACCGACTGTCGGTAACGCGATTACCAATAGTAGATGGCGCATCGGCAAATAAGTACGGGTAAAAATCCGTCAGATGGCGCTGCGACGCTGCACCAATCAGAACACTAGGATAAGTCAACTGGGGGTGGGGACTGCTGGGGACCAATCAGGGATGGGGGTGGGGTAGTGGGGGCAGACACGCCTCCTTTACACCCAAGGAAAAACCAATGAGAAAGCAGCATGGGGAAGGGATAGTGGTGGGGAGGAGCGGGGCTAGTTTAGACACGCCATCTTCTACTATCAATTTTTTATTTATTTACCGATTATTTATTGCTTTTTGAGGCACGTAAACATAATGGTATTGGTCATCGGGAAATATACAGACGCGAAATCGACAATTATCAGGCATCGATTGTTTCGAGTCGAATAATAGATAGCCGTGCGGTGCAGCTGCTGCATCGAAATATACTGTAACGGTATTTTACGTTCACATCACCCTTAAAGGGTTTTAGTTCGGACTCGAGCAGGGAGTAAATTAATATAGGCTTCAATATTAGGTAAAAGTATGGTTTATTAGACAAATTAAATAAATAATACAAGCAAAAGTGAAATAATTTATGTAAGAATTAAATATACTCCTTTTTCCTTAATTTTGGTGATTATGCACCTTACAACAAGAATTTAACCCGGGCTTACGCATGCCTCTATAATCGCGTCCGCATGAAGTAGAAGATTTTATCTTGAATTAATGAAGTATTTCTATAGTTATTTGGTGGTATAGTTTCTACATATAGAACGCGCTTGCTGGGCTTGTTATCGTTACTATATCTATATCGCCTCTGTTATTATTCCTCGGTGTTCGGAGGTAGCCTATTCTATACCTATAGCGCGTGGACTGTAGTTGGGAACGGAGCTCTCACTCGAGCTCCTCTGGCTGAGCGCTCTACTCGCTGGTCCCGCCGCTGTTCCGGTGGAGGCGTCAGCGCGGTGCAGCCATGGTGCATCGGCACATCGGCAATGCGATAGGAGCGGCTCTAGCTAGTTTCTATGGTGTTTTTTAGTCCCGATGGATTTTAATATATTTTTGATCGATACCACTTGGTTTAATTTTGATGGGAGATCTCGTCGGCTGGGATGCTGGACTACTTGAATTACTGGTGGCTCTGTAGTTGGCCTTGGAGATGTTCGTTTTTCCCTGGGCCAGCGGTTTCAGGCCTGATCCTTGGAGTGGTGCAGTTGAAGATGCTTCTCCTTGGGTTAACTAGGTGGTCCTTCTTTTAGCTGGATGGCTGGTCCTCCTTTGGTTGATTAGCTGGTCTTCCTTTGGTTGATTAGGTGGTCCTCCTTTGATAGATTCCGGATGTTGGCAAAAGTCTGTGAACAGAATGCTCCCTGACTGTGGTATGTCGTGCCCTTTTATACCGACATCCCCGCTCTTCTTCCTGTTCTGCCGGTATAGCAGGGTATTACTATATCTGCTAGTCGGCCTGTAGCCCATCTCCTGTAGCCCATTTGTCCCGTTAATATTCTCTTCTTGGTTATAATACTTTAGCGTGTTCCTTATAGATGCTTCTTCATACGTTACTTTAGACTATAGCATTACTGCTTGTCAGTATAACTATATCTTGAGTAACGGTAGTTGGTTTATAGGTGTGCGTACTGTGTGGTATGAATCTCTATGTTGGTGTGTGTGGATCTAGTTTAGGCTCGTCATTTAGGCGGTATATTTAATTATAAGACGAGTATGTCGTCTTAATACCTCCTGCAAAAATCTTGGATTCTCGGGACATACGTGGCGTGCTAGATGTTGAATTTGCACATGATCTCGCGGATTTTTGAAGATAACGATATAATTAGCGTTTAAGGAGATATCGCGCTGCCCGTGACCCTGATGGAAGAGATTTTCCGTCATGAAGATGACACTAAGATTTTTATGATGACTACCTTTGGTGAAAAGATCGACCACGGTATCGTTCCATGCCTCGCGCATTAAATCGTCAATGACCACAAGTTTAGGTTTTGTATCATTCGAGTAGTCTGCTGCTTGCGGGAAACCCTCGCGAAATTCGATTTTATCACCGTACTCTCAATACCCGGACTGCCACTCTGAGTAATAAAAAAGTATACCCTCGAACGGGACATTTCGCGCATGTATTTAAAGAATTTTTTGACAAAATATGTTTTACCATAACCCGTAGGACGGATTATCACGGCTGTCCATGGATGTTTCCAACGTGTATCCATATCGACGCGTGTCTATAAAAATCAATCAGCTGACCCATAAATAACCTCATACCGCGACGGCGGTGGCGACCCCGCGGCATCAACTGTTTCCGTGGCCTTGACGAGCTCATAAGGTGCGGTGCGCCTGTACTATCTGATGAGGTGCGGGCCCGCGTTATAGCTGATATTTACACCGTATGTAAATTAAATAATGATAGTTTTTATGATTCTCACAAATAAAGCTATATTTTTATTTTACTATGCATACATATCTATGTGCAAATTTTACGAATCATATCATATAATTCTAAACAGGAATATTATATCAACGGAGATAGCACGAGAAAGTCAGAAAACAAAGAAAACACTCGATAAGAAAGACGGGACAAAAGGAATCAACGATGAGAAAGTCAAAATAAAAGGGAACGGTAGAGAGATAGCATCTACTGCTACGAATAGCAACACAAAAAGAACGAGCAGACAACGGTTTTATACATAATAAATCATTTTTTTTATTCATAATAAATCAATTCCCATGCATGCGAACAGGCTGTACGGGGATATCCAAATCGCGCGGTGCTACTACGGTACACTTCACGAAACTCTCCACGACACTTAGATCGTTTTCAAGTCCTACGAGTTCTCGACACTCGTGACCTACGTACAATTTCTGATGTCGAACGAGATATTTTTCATTCTTACACACCCATGGATACAGCAAGCACACATCCACATAGCGTATCTGCTCCCCATTCGCGAAGTCGTACAACCTTACAAAATTTTCCGTTCAACCGCCAAAGAATGCATCGCGTGGTTCGAGAGGCGCCTGCTTGACCATGGCATGTTTTTTCACGCATAACGACATTTCCTCGTTATTTTCGAGTATTCTGTCAAAATTGCATTCCCATATTTCAGTTAGAGTGTACCCTTTCGGTCTTATTCGCCCAAAAATAAGAACGGTACGCTCGTATCGCTCATCAATTGTATCACTGAATTTAGTTCGAGTATCTCTATTCACGCGATAACATCACGGACATCCATGCCTAAAGCAGCCGTAAACTGAAGAACGTGATGGACCCCCGCCTCCACGTACTATCCGTCGACAGCTGGTAGGCCGGTCGAAGGGCGATACTCTTTCGTGCGTCCAGCATGAGCGTTAACGCAGTTGCGCTCACGCTCGAGTCATACGAGCCATACGACGGCCTTGCGTGACTGCTTATCTCCTCAGCGGTGCCCCCCTGAGATAATACCGCAATGCGATCTTTCTATAGAAAATTCTTTCGAAACATTCTTATACATGCTGATGCTATCATGCATGCTTCTGTAAAGAGGCATACGCTTCCGCAGCGCATAAGTAACTCTCGAAAAGCTAGACACGCTCGTCTCAAATTGAAATATCTGTACGACAATATTGCACAAATTGCGTCGCAAAATCAAATTTATAATCGACGCGACTCGTTTCTTCCTCATACCATTTTTAAAATCCCTCGCGATCAGCTTAGAACATGGTATCGGGTGAATAAAAATGCAGAGCCGGCAGAGGACCTGCGTAATTCCGATATTCCGGTGAGTTGAATAAATAGGAAAACGTACCTTTTGCCACCTCATCATCGAAACCGATAGCCTTAGGTAAAGCGCTAAGAACCGTGAGTAAATAGTTTAGACTATCGAGAAAAACGACATCGCCAATCTTCATCGAGACAATCTTCATACCATTCATAATCAGAGAGGGCAACTGTTTTTTTTGCACTTCGATTAAATGCCATAGAATAAATAGCGCATCGAAACCTCTTGCCTTATGAGCAATACAGATGGTCTTTTTAAATTTTTGCCATAATGCCAATTTCACGAGCTCCCCAACAGGATCATCGATAAACACGAATTCACGTTTACCACCGTCAGCCCAATCGGTCTCTATAACTGTTATATCCAGACATGTCATACATACGCATTGTGTAACACATAAATTCGGCTCGTGAATTCGTGTCGATTTATCATCGTGCAATTGTTCCTGTTGTTGCGTCTCAAAATCATAAACCAAAAATCTCGTGGAAGGCTTGTCTTTTTTCTTCTTCTTTGGCGTCTCTGGTTTCTTAAGAGGAGCTATAAAACATGCATGCGTAGTCGGTCGAGTTTGCCTGCATGTAATACAAAACGATATACCACATACATGCATTTTTTTATATGTGGTTTTAATCATACGCGAGCAGCTTCTACAAATTTTCAATGTTTTATCGACGCTGTACCGTATATATTTACGAGACGTAATACCCGCGGAGCCCTCACCCTTGTAATGAGCGAGACAAAAAACACCAATGAACGACCGATTACAGTATGTGCAATACTTAGGCTGAGAGCTATTGCCGTTGCAATAAGTGGATTTACATCGAGCACATTGATAGCTACAGCGATGCTCGAGTACTCGATTATACTCGCACTTGGATTTGCACTGTGTGCAGAACCACCAACTACCTAGCACACCAGCGAGATTTCATATTGGCTGGTAGTGATGAGAGCATTCGTAATAGAGAATAAAGAGTGTATGGTTAATTTTACCTATTGCAGAGAGTACGGATTTTCATCGTACAGAGCCGGAACGTGTTTTCCGAAGGTGAGAAATTCATAAACAACAATCGATATATCCTCGTGAACCAAGTACTCCTGATAGAGCTGAATCTCGAGCACACCGTACCCTCTAGACGGTGTCGTTACCCCTGCATTACGCGTGAGTTCTATCGCTGCTGTTTATTGCGCTCCTCGAAGCCCGTTCCGAATTTGGCACTATCGTCTGTGTAGCTCGCCCATACGAATTTGACTGCGTTCGGCATGCGCTCGGGCTGTGACAAGGGATCGTTGTAGACACAAATTATCGCTATTACTTATGCGTAAAATTGACTTTTCGCTATAGACTCGTGTGTAAGCCTGGTGTCCCCACCAGTGCCTTCGACGCCTCGTACTATAAATGTCGTCATTCCACAGGGTGCGCCATTTTTTATGTCGGTATGTAAAGATTAAATAACTTTGACATTTATCAACCGATTGACTTGTGTAGATATGTTTTTGAAACGTCAATTCAGTACAATTTTAACCATGAATTGTCCACGTCGCTTGAAATACGGCCAAACAGTTGTTCGAATGGTTAACACTGAACCTGATTTCACACTCTCTGGCGCCGTTAACAAGCAAAATCGCCGCGTTTGGAGAACGGAGAATCCGCACGAGATCCATGAAACACCATTGCATGACCAAAAAGTGACTGTTTGGGCAGGCGTTTTCGCCAAAACCATAATTGGGCCATTTTTCTTCAGAGAAGGCGAAACAGTCAATGGGAATCGATATCCGTGGATCTTGGCTCATTATGTCTGCCCACAAATGTGTGAAAAAGGTTTGGACGGTTACTGGTTTCAACAAGACGGTGTGCCATATCAGACTGCAAATCAAACAATATAATTTCTGCAACGAAAATTCCCTCTATGTGTAATGTCAAAAAATAGTGACATTGACTGGTCACCCAGATCTCTAGATTTAACCCCCTCCGGACTTTTTTATTTCAAATCTCTAGATTTTACCCCTCCGGACTTCTTTTTGTGGGGTTATTCGAAAAGCAAAGTGTACGCCAGCAAGCCTCAGACCATTGACAAGCTCAAGGCAAACATTCGTGCCGAAATCATTGCTATACCGCCTGGGATGGTCGAAAAAGTGATGGAAAACGCAGCAAAAAGGGCACAATTTGCTTTGGCCAATAAAGGCGGCCATTTGATTGATGTTGTATTCAAAAACTAGTCCAAATAAATTGTAAAGGACCAAATGAAATAAAAATACCTTATATATGGAAATCGGTTGTTTTTTTTTAAGTTATTCACTGTTTACATATCGACATAAAAGATGGCGCATCCTGTTCATATTCCAGCGCCTATTCGAAATTAGCGCGCGCTCTGAGCTACACTATTAATTCGTCGCCGTATATCGTCAGGAACGATGTCACGAGCTGGTCGAAATGATAACCGTACCGGTCCTTGCGCAAAATACGGCAGGCTCAGAGTCATCCCACATAATCATGTCCTTCGCACGATTCTGTAAGGCGTGTGAGAACATCTCGTACACCGCCCTCGAACCATGTCAGATGATCGATACCGAAAATAAAAATCCAGTCCTCGAATCCGTCGACTGCACCCGGGAACCGTCGACGCATTTCGTAAACAAACTCGATTGTCAGCAGTCTCGGCACAGTGAATCGTGCACAGCAAAAAACGTTTGGTTCCGATTCGTACCCTGTTTTTTCATTTTACTATTATTATCCCCGTAATTTATTTATTTTTGTCAGCGTAATTGTATTATTAAAAGCTTACCTGAATCTACCGGGTCCGCCTCCTCCTCCTTCTCCTTCTCCTCCTCCTCCTCCTCCTTCTCCTTCTCCTTGTCGGCATCGTCCTCGTCCTGCTCCTCCTCCTCCTCCTCTTCTGCTTCTTCTTCTTCTTCTTCGTCCTCCTCTTCGTTGTCTGTATTGCTATTGGTATCATCGCTTGAACTGTATTGTCGCGATGGACCGGCGACGGCTCTATCTGGTTCTCTCGCAGGACCGACCATGAAGAGACCGTTTGTTGGTTTATACCCGCAGAACGGCTGGGTAAAATTTATCCAACGATTTCCTGCGGTGCTGTCACCATTGTTGTCCCTGCTATGATCATCTGAATCGGTTCTACCCTCCTCATCGAAATCATAGGTGTCGGATCCCATTTCTTCTTCTTCATACCGTCGAACCTTATAAAAATCTTGTGAAATAAAGGACATAAAATAAAAGTAATTAACGCAGTATATTACTTACGTCTTTCACTGAATATGGGCTGCAAAGCAGGCTCATTCAGCCAACCGCGTCGATAAATAACACGCACCGCCGAATCAATAATTATTTGATTATCAAACAATCCAATATTATCCGCGTCAACTAAATCGCGCTAATGACACTCGCACAGCATACCGCGAATTTTACGAACAACCGATTGTGTCGGAAGTTCTCATAGGGTGATCTGTAAGTTTCTTCTGCCACACCGCGAACTCAACGATGGTCTACGCTTCAATATAAACTCTATCAATTTCCTTATCAATGAGCGCTCAAATACTCTGACCATGATTGTGCTGTTAGCGTAGTAGTAACCACAGTAATTCAGACAATTAACTAAAGATTTTTCAAAGGGGCGCGCTTTTATATATATTTCCTTTAATACATTCTTGCTCTCTTTCTCTCTCTGCATATACTGCAGCGATGTAATGAATGCGGCGAACCAAAAAGATGGCCACACACGATCACTTTACAAAAGCAACACCTAGGGAAATATTTAGCGATAGTGATATAAATGTAAGGCCCATTATGTACTAAGTTATCAAGTTTCGCTGATGAATGTCATATTTCTTTAGTTTGCTCACTCTAATGATACGTGAAAAATCCATGGCCTAGCTCAAGAGTTCTTAATTGACGTGTTAAAAAATTCAAGACAGGTCGTGCGGGTATAAACAACTTAATGTCGTCGATGTCTTGCAAGAGTACTTGTTGAGAAATCCTGGTATTCGGATCTGAAATACATTGAGAGAGGATGAGTATTGACTCGTGGCAGGTGGAAAATAACCAGGCATATCGATGTTGTTAGAAAAAATGTCTATATTCGCTCGGAAAAATACAAAAATAATATAAAACAAGAAGACTGAGCACTGAATTCAAATAGTGAGCTGCACGTACTATCATATTAATTGTGTGCCGAATAAATACAGGTAAGAGAGTATGAAATTGCCCTTGCTGCACTGCACGCCACGAGATGAGACAGATGCATATGCACAAAGAGATCATTTACCGTATTACATTGAGTTAATTTGTTAAATGTATCAAAGCGTCACCTTACCAGATGAATTTGAGTCCTGTTGAGTACGTTTGAAGTTGAGAAGATCTGACTAATCGGAAGAGAAATATATGAGACGAGTAGAGGCTGTTGCTGTCCAGTTGGCGGTTTTCACGAGAGTAGCGAAAATTCGCAAGATGGCAGAGTTATTCGAAAACTTCGTTAAGGACGCTACTGTCAACCGAGAGATAGATCGTAGTCTCTCGCGTGAGTTGAGTGTCCGTGCGGTGCAACCACCCGGCTGTACGCACGTAAGCTGAGCGCAGCGAGACACCAGTAGCGTCATGCTATCGCACAGCGACCATAGTGGCCGAGTGCCAGCTGTTTTCTCAACAATATTTCTATTCGCTTTTTCACGGCAGAGCGCTTTCTATGTATAGAAATAGAACGAATGGTAGATTTGGATAAGTTAGGTTGATGACGAATGACGACTGACTGAGTAGCTAGCTCAACGATGTCCAGCTTATTTCTGATTGCTTCCCCTTTTAATGCCGTCTTTTTTACAGTGGCAGCTCACGCTGCATTACATGATAGCGTCTCAAAACTGTGAAGAAACGACGCTGATAGCACGGGTATACTGACAGCAGTATTGCACGTGTGCGAAACCTAAGACTTACAGTCGGAAGTATTGCATGTCAGGCAAACTTGCGATCTGAAACGTGTCACCACTCATATGATTTCTATTGAAACATGATTCCTATAATTATCGAGAGCGAGAGCAGCAGTGCTGTATACGATGTAGATGCTTATTTCTATAACCCCCGCTGACACAACCGTTATCCGTGTCGGAAACTACACCCTGAGATTTAGATTTGCTATACGTATCGATATACGCATTATAATACTCATCAACCATTTTATCGTTTGGCTGCAAATCATTCGAAAATACGCCTCTTAATCGGGGAACGTCGAAACCAGTAGCCATATATTGAAGGAAGATAACAAAATACTGTCCGCAGGATTGTGAATTAGGACCTTAACGTTGAGTTGTGCTGCGTTGCAGCGGAAGAGTCTGCAGTTTCTTCGGAGACATGAGAGATACTGTGGGATGTTTGGTGGTAGGCCGTAACTATCGAAGAACCAGCCGTGTACATCTCGATCGACATACATCGCGACCCAATGGAGCCCGGATAGCTTGTGTCGATCGGTGTTAACCACGAATGCCGTTGGTTTCATCCACACCCTCGGGATACGATCTGCTGGATATACTCCCACCGTATGCTCCTTTATGTTTTGAAGAGATAGCAGTATCTGAAAACTGTTTATGACCCAAGGGCCTTTATTTCTTCGTCCTCTGACGAACCGACACACCGCGATGTGATAGTTCTACATTCCCATAAGAAGGCCACTGCTCGCTATGATGGAGCCATGCATTGATCCTGGTAACGGACTTCACAGCACATTTTCATGGACGTTTTTTATTCAGCACATCGTCATACATACAACGTGTGTCACTCCGTGGAAGGCACGGAATAAAAGAGTCCAATCATCATCTTCCAGATTTTTAATGAAACACCCGGTGAGCTGCGTTAGGTATGATGATTTCTCAGAGTCTCTTGTAAAGATCCGTGTAGCTTGGATCGCAATTCTCTTCAGATTTGTTCCTAGCGCACGTAATGACGGATCACCTTCAGACTATTCTATGCCGCTAATATTACCGTTTAGCCACATGTTTTGTCCCTTTACAACGGGTTGTAATTCATCATAAACATAAAGCGGTTTTACAATCCAATGGTCAAAGTCCTCAGTCTGTACCGAGACGACAGCTAATTTTCAGGTATAAACTAATTATGTATATCCCTTATACCCTGTATATCAATAAGAATATTCATGATGCATTTTTTTACGGTCGCGCTGTTTGAGAATGCTTTAGCATTCTGCTGCGCGTTGCTGGACTGTGCACTGCAGCCTAGCGTGTGCAACCGATCGCTGTTGTAAGCAGCACCTCACGGGAGCAGTAAATTCGGACGGGATCAGCGTGTCAAGCAATAAGTCGCTACGCGCATGCGCTCTTCGACTGCTTGGCGAGTCAACGGCTGCTTCGTATGTCGCAGCCATCTTTCGTTTTGCTCTTGCACGGTTTAGACCGTTTCCGTGATCCGTGTGCTCTCACCAAAGTTCTGTGCATTTTCATCATACTCATCATTCCACTCTGCCAACCTACAGTCACTACGAAATTCATCTAGCATATCAGCATTGATATATTGACGTCGGCCTACCAGTACATCAACCTATTGGCTCATCGTGTAGTGCACCCGACTTTAGCTTCACCGCGTGGCCCGATCGCGACAGCACATCTCATCGCTTACACCGATTAATATAATCGTTTGTGGTAACAAGCTCACCTCAATTTATTCACTCTTTTTTTACGCCGATTTTGATATATTATTTTTTTCATTTTACTTGTTTTATTTGTATATTTTCGTCCACGGCATTTAACAGGTAGAGTAATAAATGCTACTGTAAACTACATCTGTGTACTGCTTATTAATTCACCTGCAGCACATTACAGTCCACTTCTCTCCAACAACTGAATTCTCGAACAATATGGTATGATACGCTTTAAAGTCAAATTATTAGTATCAGTCGATAATTCGGATGCCGGGACCGCAAAATAATTTATCCGAGCATGCGTACGGTCGGCAAGTTGTCGGTACCTACTCAGAAAGCTTTTACTGTTCTTAGATCTTTATTTAGTCGATCTATATACGCTTCCTACGTTACGAGACTGTTGGTGAGAGTAGAGCTTTCGCCTAGGATTCCCGTGGCGGCCTACTGTTGTGCCGCGGAATATTCCACTCCGTATTTCATATATTCGGGAATATTCCATAGCAAAGAAACATTGGAATTCGTTCAAGTCAGGAAACGAAGTCCAATGCCCGATCGTATGAACGACCCCAAGAACGCCGACGCAGCATGAGCGACTCGCTTGGCGTTCGACGATAGGCTAACGCTAAAATTGCAAACTAAAGGATTTTCGGAAAGACAGTTAGCAACTGCTTTACGAAAGGACAGTATTAAATTAGATTGAAAAGAGAACGGTTGGTTCCTCGTTAAATACTCGAAACAACGCATTATTGTACTTCTTACTTTGATATATAAATAGGCAACGGAAAGTTACCGTTGCTTATAATAAATACTTCCTTTTATATAAATTCGCGTTTCCATCTTTTACTCGAGATCCATCTCCTTATCGGCAAACGATCCTAAAAAATAATAACTTTTAATATTATACCGACTACCGAATAATCCAATTACTCGGTACCGGCATAACACTACTCTCTCGCTCACATAACCGCCGCTGCAGTCCGGCGGCAGCGAAAAGCACTCGGAGTGCATGCGCAGAGGTTGCACATATCATGGCCGGACCTCGTAGAATTTAATATAATTTAATATTTTCCCTCAGATACCGCAATAGTCGATCCACCTTATTATTCTACATCCCTACGCTATCGTGGTACAATATATATTATGTTGGTTATTTTTAATGCTCGATTGACTGTCTTCTCTTGGTTTTGCTGGATATAATAATTTGCCGGATAGTCTATCCTCGGCTAGCAGAGTGAGTCCGCTTTGTTGTTGTTTTGGCAGCTGTGCGGCTTGGTTGGCCTCATAGCGAAACGTAGGCTCAGATATCGTAGGCAGAATATCGATGGCTCATCTGGTCTTCCTTCCTTGTAGCTGGCTTTTGCATCGGCGGGATGTGTAAACAAAACTGCTCCTCGAAGGCCAAATTTCCAGTGGTTGTATACCGGTGAGAGTGATAAATCTAAGCGACAAATGATTTTTTGATGGAAAATTTCTGGCAGTTCGCAACCCGGTTAGAGTCAGCGCCACCTTAGATCCCTGTGTTATCGATCTCAGAAAGATCTCTAACAATCGAATCATTTATTATTTTTGTCAACTCTGATTGCCTCACTCATTCATTAAGAATTAATGAGGCAACCAGACCTGACGATTTTTAACTTCTAAAGAAATCGTGAAAAATTATTGCTACAGCCCGGGTTCAAACCGGGAAGTCCAGAATTCTAGCCTGGTACGTTACCAATTACGCCACCGCGGCTCTAGCAACATCAATCCACGATCTCTATTTTTAATGTCAAATAATACACCTTTGTTGCAGATTAATTAATTAATCCTTTTTTTATACGCGGTCATATGTTTCTTAAGAGTGATAAATCTAAGCGACAAATGATTTGACCAAATTTTTTGATGGAAAATTTCTGGCAGTTCGCAACCCGGTTAGAGTCAGCGCCACCTTAGATCCCTGTGTTATCGATCTCAGAAAGATCTCTAACAATCGAATCATTAATTATTTTTGTCAACTCTGATTGCCTCACTCATTCATTAAGAATTAATGAGGCAACCAGATCTGACGATTTTTAACTTCTAAAGAAATCGTGAAAAAATATTTCCACAGCCCGGGTTCGAACCGGGAACTCCAGAATTCTAGCCTGGTACGTTACCAATTACGCCACCGCGGCTCTAACAACATCAATCCACGATCTCTATTTTTAATGTCAAATCATACACTTTTGTTGCAGATTAATTAATTAATCCTTTTTTTATACGCGGTCATATGTTTCTTAAGAGTGATAAATCTAAGCGACAAATGATTTGACCAAATTTTTTGATGAAAAATTTCTTTATTTTTTAATCGCAACCCGGTTAGAGTCAGCGCCACCTTAGATCCCTGTGTTATCGATCTCAGAAAGATCTCTAACAATCGAATCATTAATTATTTTTGTCAACTCTGATTGCCTCACTCATTCATTAAGAATTAATGAGGCAACCAGACCTGACGATTTTTTACTTCTAAAGAAATCGTGAAAAAATATTGCCACAGCCCGGGTTCGAACCGGGAACTCCAGAATTCTAGCCTGGTACGTTACCAATTACGCCACCGCGGCTCTAGCAACATCAATCCACGATCTCTATTTTTAATGTCAAATAATACACCTTTGTTGCAGATTAATTAATTAATCCTTTTTTTTATACGCGGTCATATGTTTCTTAAGAGTGATAAATCTAAGCGACAAATGATTTGACCAAATTTTTTGATGGAAAATTTCTGACAGTTCGCAACCCGGTTAGAGTCAGCGCCACCTTAGATCCCTGTGTTATCGATCTCAGAAAGATCTCTAACAATCGAATCATTAATTATTTTTGTCAACTCTGATTGCCTCACTCATTCATTAAGAATTAATGAGGCAACCAGATCTGACGATTTTTAACTTCTAAAGAAATCGTGAAAAAATATTGCCACAGCCCGGGTTCGAACCGGGAACTCCAGAATTCTAGCCTGGTACGTTACCAATTACGCCACCGCGGCTCTAGCAACATCAATCCACGATCTCTATTTTTAATGTCAAATCATACACCTTTGTTGCAGATTAATTAATTAATCCTTTTTTTATACGCGGTCATATGTTTCTTAAGAGTGATAAATCTAAGCGACAAATGATTTGACCAAATTTTTTAATGGAAAATTTCTTTATTTTTTAATCGCAACCCGGTTAGAGTCAGCGCCACCTTAGATCCCTGTGTTATCGATCTCAGAAAGATCTCTAACAATCGAATCATTAATTATTTTTGTCAACTCTGATTGCCTCACTCATTCATTAAGAATTAATGAGGCAACCAGACCTGACGATTTTTAACTTCTAAAGAAATCGTGAAAAAATATTGCCACAGCCCGGGTTCGAACCGGGAACTCCAGAATTCTAGCCTGGTACGTTACCAATTACGCCACCGCGGCTCTAGCAACATCAATCCACGATCTCTATTTTTAATGTCAAATAATACACCTTTGTTGCAGATTGATTAATTAATCCTTTTTTTATACGCGGTCATATGTTTCTTAAGAGTGATAAATCTATACGACAAATGATTTGACCAAATTTTTTGATGGAAAATTTCTGGCAGTTCGCAACCCGGTTAGAGTCAGCGCCACCTTAGATCCCTGTGTTATCGATCTCAGAAAGATCTCTAACAATCGAATCATTAATTATTTTTGTCAACTCTGATTGCCTCACTCATTCATTAAGGATTAATGAGGCAACCAGACCTGACGATTTTTAACTTCTAAAGAAATCGTAAAAAATATTGCCACAGCCCGGGTTCGAACCGGGAACTCCAGAATTCTAGCCTGGTACGTTACCAATTACGCCACCGCGGCTCTAGCAACATCAATCCACGATCTCTATTTTTAATGTCAAATAATACACCTTTGTTGCAGATTAATTAATTAATCCTTTTTTTATACGCGGTCATATGTTTCTTAAGAGTGATAAATCTTAGCGACAGATGATTTGACCAAATTTTTTGATGGAACATTTCTGGCTTTCTGAGATCGATAACACAGGGATCTAAGGTGGCGCTGACTCTAACCGGATTGCGATTAAAAAATAAAGAAATTTATCGCTCGCGATCCGCTGAGAACATGGTATCGGGTGAGTAAAAATGCAAAGCCGGCAGAGGACCTGAGTAATTCTGATATTCCGGTGTGTTGAATTAATGGGGAAATGTACCTTTTGCCACCTCATCAGTGAAACCAAAGGCCTTAGGTAAAGCGCTAAGAGCCATGGGTAAATAGTTTAGACTATCGAGAAAAACGACATCGCCAATTTTCATCGAGACAATCTTCGTACCGTTCATAATCAGAGAGGGCAGCTGTGTTTTTTGCACCTCGATTAAATACCGTAGAATAAATTGTGCGTCGAAACCTCTAGCATTATGGGCGATGCAGATGGTCTTTTTAAATTTTTGCGATAATGCCAATTTTATGAGATCCCCAACAGGATCATCGATAAACACGAATTCACGTTTACCACAGTTAGCACAATCTGTCTCTATATCTGTGATATCCAGACATGCCATACATACGCATTGTGCGACACATAAATTCGGCTCGTGAATTCGTGTCGATTTATCATCATGCAATTGCGCGTGTTGCTGCTTCTCAAAATCATAAAATAAAAACATCGTGGAAGACTTGTCTTTTTTCTTCTCCTTTTGCGCATCTGATTTCTTAAGAGGTGCTATAAAACATGCATGCGTAGTCGGCCGCGTTTGTTTGCATGTAGCACAAAACGATATACCACATACATGCATCTTTTTATCTGTGGTTTTAATCATACGCGAGCAGCCTCTACAGATTTTCAATGCGTTACAGACGCTGTACCGTCTATATTTACGAGACGTGATACCCGCGGAGCCCTCACTCTTGTGATGAGCGAGGCAAAAAGCACCAAAGAACGAACGATTACAGTCTGCGCAATACTCAGGCTGAGAGTCTCTATTACCATTGCAATAAGTGGATTTACATCGAGCACATTGATAGCTACATCGATGCTTGAGTACTCGAATATACTTGGAATTACATTGCGTGCAGAACCCCCGACTACCTAGAGCACCGGCGAGATTTAATATCGGTTGATAGTGATGAGAACGCTCGTAATAGAGAATAAAGAGTGTATGATTAATTTTACCTGTTGCAGTGAGTACGTATTTTCGCCCATCGTACAGAGCCGGAACGCGTTTTCCGAAGGTGAGAAATTCATAAACGACAATCGCTATACCCTCGTGAACCAAGTACTCCTGAAAGAGCTGAATTTCGCGCGCACCACACCCCCTAGACGGTGTCGTTACCCCTGCATTACGTGTGAGCTCTATCGCCGCTGTATATTGCGCACCTCGAAGCCCGTTCCGAATTTGACTCCATCGTCTGTGTAGCACACCCGCACGTATTTGACCGCGTTCGGCATGCGCTCGGGCAGTGACAAGGGATCGTTGTAGACACAAATTATCGCGATGACTTATGCGTAAAATGGACTTTTTTGCTATAGACTCGTGTGTAAGCCTAGTGCCCACACCAGCTCCTTCGACGCCTCGTACTATACATGTCGTCATTCTACATGTACCAGCGTCTATTCGAAATTCGCGCGCGCTCTGAGCTACACTATTAATTAGTCGCCATATATCGTCGGGAACGATGTCACGAGCTGGTCGAAATGATAACCATACAGGTCCTTGCGCAAAAGACGGTACGCTCAGAGTCATACCCACATAATCATGTCGTTCGCACGATTCTGTAAGACGTGTGAGAACATCTCGTACACCTCCCTCGAACCATGTCAGATGATCGATACCGACCGGTGGCTGACGAAAATAAAAATCTGTCTCTAGACCCTGCATCCTAAAGCGTGAAAAATAACGTCTCTGCTCGTTTTCGATACCGAAACGTTTACCAGGAGGCAAAATATCACCACCCAGTGCAGCAGCAGTTCTTCCATCGCCAGTCTGTCCACCTGCAGGCATAATTAAACCATTTATTAGAATTTTTATTCAATTTACTTTAAATTTTTGTTTGTCGCTGGCTATATACTATGCATATAATTCGTGTAACGTAAGAATTACAAACTTATATTTGCTTCTAGTCCTCGAATCCGTCGACTGCGTCCGGGAACCGCCAACGCATTTCGTAAACCAACTCGATTGTCGGCAGTCTCGGCACAGTGAATCGTGCAAAGCGAAAAACGTTTGGGTCTCGTACCCTGCTTTTTCATTTTACTATTATTATCCGCGTAATTTTTTTATTTTTGTCATCGTAGTTGTATTATTAAAGGCTTACCTGAATCTACAGGGTCCTCCTCCTCTTTCTCCTCCTCCTCCTCGTCGTCATCGTCTACGTCTTGCTCCTCCTCCTCCTCCTCCTCCTCTTCTTCTTCTTCTTCTTCTTCCTCCTCCTCTTCTTCTTCTTCTTCTTCTTCTTCTTCTTCTTCTTCCTCGCTGTCTGTATTGCTGTTGGCATCATCGTTTGAACTGTATTGTCGCGATGGGCCTGCGACGGATTCATCTGGTTCTCTCGAGGGGCCTGCCATGAAAAGACCGTTTGTAGGTTTATAACCGCAGAATGGCTGGGTAAAATTTATCCAGCGATTCCCTACGGTGCTGTCGCCATCGTTGTCCCTGCTATGATCATCTGAATCGGTTCTACCCTTCTCATCGAAATCATAGGTGTCGGATCCCATTTCTGCGTCCTCATACCGTCGAACTATATAAAAATCTTATGAAATAAAGGAAATAAAATAAAAGTAATTAGCGCTGTATATTACTTACGTCTTTCATTGAGTATGGGTTGCAGAGCAGTCTCATTCAGCCAGCCTCGCCGACGAATAACACGCACCACCGAATCAATAATTATTTGATTATCAAACAATCCAATATTATACGCGTCAACTAAATCGCGCTGATGACACTCGCACAGCAAACCGCAAATTTTACGAACAACCGCCTGTGTCGGAAGTTCCCATAGGGTGATCTGTAAATTTCTTCTACCCCAGCGCGAACGCAACGACGGTCTACGCTTCAATATAAACTCTATCAATTTTCTTATCAATGAGCGCTTTAC
>OZ012703.1:73961158-73968658 GCA_963942595.1 Cylloceria caligata
GTTGTCAGAATTTGCCCATCCTGGATATAAAAGTGTTCATCGTGTGAATATTTTGTGGACAAACATTCAGGTATAATATTTTGTGTAAAGAGAATAATTTTCGATAGCTAATCTCCTGTCTATTGTAATATTCAGGACGGTTGGGCCCTCATGTGGAGCTATAACTCCCGGTCTTCACACTAACCTAAATACGAGAAAATACCACGTAAACAATTGAAGGATCACCTCGGAGGAAAAAGAGAGCGAAAGACTGCATTAGAAATAACGTCACATGCCGTGAATGGAAGGTCGTAACGGTAACGAGCTATGAGCCCTGCTATCGAGCCGATAAGCCGCCATTTTCTCACTGTGGCGTGATGAGAGCAAGCTACACAGGGACACCAAATCGGCGACACCGATAATAAGATAAGTCATAAAATCTGTATAAACAATTGTGATGGTGTGATGAATCGAATGATATTTTATTATTCTGTGAAAATACGTGCTACGAAAGCTTGTTAAGTACTAAAGTCTGAACTATCAAATGAAAAAGTCTATTCCGATTAAATGAATAATATATTATGATTCTGCGAATGTATGTTTTGGTAAATTGCTATAATCTGATGTGTTAATTGAAAAATGTCATATAGTGTGAAGAATCGAATAATATTTTATTATTCTTGGAAAGTCCGTACTGCGGAAGCTTATGAATTTATTAAAGTCTGAATTATCAAATGAAAAAGTCTATTATGATGAAATGAATAATATTTTATTATTCTGTGAATGTACGTCTTGATAAATTGCTATAATTTGATGCGTCCATTGAAAAATGTCATAGAGTGTGAAGAATCGAATAATATTTTATTATTCTTTGAAAGTACGTACTGCGGAAGCTTGTATTTTGATTTAAGTCTGAATTGTTAAATGAAAAAGTCTATTATGATGAAATGAATAATATTTTATGATTCTGTGAATGTGCATCTCGGTAAATTTCTAAAATCTGATTTGTTAATTGAAAGATGTCATATAGTATGATGAATCGAATAATATTTTATTATTCTATGAAAGTACGTACTGCGCAATTTGAGAAACAATATACTCTGAGAATGGAACGGTACTTTGATATAGTTTGAGGATGTTTGACGATACAAGCGGTTCCATTGTCTCGTCATTGTTATGATATGATTATCGTGCCTTCTGAAAATTAATCACCTGATAGAATGCTACTGAACGATTTATGTTATATTTGTTATATTTGCGCCAAATTGGCTCAAGCGTGATAAAGAGCCTCATTTCCTGTATATGTTCACTTCGAGAAAAGTATTGTGAAATCTACACCTCTCGTGTAATAGGGATAGATGCTTTACCTGTCATTAATGAATGTTTCCTGTCAAACTTTAATGTATTATGTGTTGCAATGAAAGATAAATCTCTCATAATAGAGCATACAGCTAAGTCAGCCCATGATTACAGGCCTTGAGATTCACGAATATTATTAACTCTATGCTGTTATTATCAAAATGATATGTATTATTCCGTAACGGATTACAAACTTGCTCTTCTTCAGGCCCCGAAAATAAAAGTATTTATTTATAATAACACAATATTTAATTAATATTACAGTCTGTTAATTCTGGTTCGTGTTCCACATGCACTTGCATGCTTGTATTTACAAATACAAGATCAATGATTGTTCGGCTATGTTGCGTTATTCTCGCTGGCTTGTTTACATACTGTTTCATCCCTAAGCTGAACATTACTAATATTAGTTGTTTTTTATAGAACGAGTTTCCCTTGTATATCTTGTAACGGTAATTTCTTATCATTAGCATTAATTTTTATTTCCAAGAGGAAATTCGAACTCGAACACAAGGATAATTAATTTTAGACTTCGAGGTAGGTGAAAGTAAGGTTTATTAATAAAGGCAATTAAACATAAAATGTCAATGCTCGGTTTCTTGGTACCGATGGCCAGTACAATGCATTTAAATTCGATATTTCCTACAATTATTTTACAGTTCTTTTCGTGTATTGCGTTCTCGTAATTTCTCGGTACACCCAACTCGGTAGTCTGTTGTTGTTCCGTGCGTTGGCAGTGAGCCTGCACTCGACACACGCACCCGAAGTGCGTCAAACTCACTCTTCAAGCCGACATCTCAATAATACCTATAATTCTCTCTATCTATCACTCATTCCACTTCTTCACTATCCTCTTTAAATCTACTCGCTTATGCAATTCTAGATTATTCTACTGGTTTAAATGCTACGTGCTTTAATTCCATTCGCTTAAATACTATCAGCTTAATTCTATTTAATTAATTCTAGGCAATTAATTCTATTCACTTAGATCCTATCTAATTTTAGATTAATGTCAATTTCTTCGAAATTCCACTAATATTTTCTATATTATTCAAATAGCTCGCCTGTCTTTCCTTTTTCTGCAGTCTTCGTGTTCCACTCTCATCGACTCGATGTTCTTACTTACAAAAGGACGTGTTCTAATAAAATGTAATTGTGAACGATTCAGGAACTCCAACTTGCAGACAAAATGAACGTGTTATGGGAGGAAAAAGTATTGTACTTAGAGAGAATGCACGTATTATAAGAGCGTCTTCGATTAAAATGCCTTGGGCTAAGAGAGCGTTTTCCCTCCTGCAGGCTCTTTTATACCCTGCCCCGCTGCCTCATTCCCCTCTACATCATTTTTGATTCCAATTTTCGAATATAACGCTTTCCTAATTTTACGCGTTACCGTCACTGCGCCACCCGTCCTCCCCTCGCCACCAAGCGAGTCTAGGTGGTCGCTGACCTGCTGTTTACGGTAGCGAGGGAATTCCTTAAATGTGACGTGGCTAGTTTTTCTGTCCTACCTTCGGGTTCGGTGACCTAGTGCCCGCAGTTCTCGGTTCTTCCGAGCGTAATCTCGCCTCTTCTAATAGCAAAAATATACTGAGACAGATAAGCGAGTATGACTTCACTATGTCACAATCTATGTTAAAATCTCCTATTATTAAACAATCTCCTTTTATTACTAACTCTTCAGTTATATCCTCTATGAATTTTATAAATTCCGCATCTGACATACTCGGTGAATGGTACACTACTACTATAACTCCTTTATACATCTTGTCATTGACCTCTATTGCTACTCTCTAGCAGTTTGACTCAGTTTTATTCTTCCTTACTAATTCATGCAATATTTAATACGGTCTCTTACGTATACTGAGGCCCGTCCTGTATTTCTCTTCTCTGCATGGCACCTAATTACATTATAACCCGCCATATATACTTCACTGTCCCCGATTTCAGCAGTCACCTTCGTCTCCGATAACGCTATAATTTCAGGTTTGATTCTGTCAACCACCTGGTCTCGTATCTCATCGTTGTGTGCTAAAAGACTTTGCGCATTTGTGCATCATATCGTCTCTTCCTTCTGTGATTGCTACTCTATCCATCCCATTCTCTTTTTTTCATCTTGTAACGCTTTTTTGTATGTTGGCCATTTTCGGTCGAATACACTATGTTCTACATTTATCTTCAGATTGTACGTTTGATTTCTATATGTACAGTTTACACACTTACTTTCATTTATTGTACACTCTCTTGCATTGTGTTTTCCTGCACATTTGTAGCGGGTTTCTTGTCAGGTACAATTCTTCGCTATATGATAATGGCCCCAGCATTTGAAGCATCGCTTTACGTTGACGTGATTGAAAACCGGACATTTTCTCCATCCGACGCTGAGCTTACCTTTTCTCAGTAGCTCCTCGTGAGTTATTTCATCTACTTCTCGTATTAATGATCCATCGTCGGTTCCCCTTCTGTTTCGCTCCTATTCCCTTTGCTTCATTAATCTTTTCACGATTTTCATCTCCCTTCCTTCGGTTTCCTCTATCCCGTTCTGCGTCTTAATTGTATCAACTAGCTCCTCATCGGTTAATTTAAATTCATCTTCTTCCACATTTACTATTTTTACCTTCGGATTCATCAGTAGATAGGGACCAAGATAGAGACACTTGTGGGCGTGGTCTATCTATCTTTCTGCTGGTTTGTGATTGGTCCCTCACTTCCTCGCCCCCACCTCTCTCCTGCACCTGATTGATTGCCCCACCCTGAGCCCCCGACTGACGTGCCACCTAGACGACACGTAGGTCATCTGTCAGACGCATGTTACCGGTGAGCCATTTATTGTAAATATTTGACAGGAGGTATGTTACCGACGGGCTGTATTGCGTATTTGGTGCAGCTATCGATAAGTACATTAGGCCCTACATGCGATACCACAGATTGGGCCCTACCAGCGAAAAAGAAGAATACTGTAGCTTGACATCGGTAAAAAGATTTGCGTCCGATCGTGTCCTACACATCCGAAGATTTGCTTTTTTTTACAATTTGACACTTATTAAAAATAAATCTTTCGATACTTTAAAACCAGTTATTGATAATAATAGTAATAATAATAGGTAAAAACATTTAAAGAACAAATATGTTTATTGACAATAGCATTATGTATACAGCTTTAATAACTTTAATTTAGATTAAGCGAGCCATAGGATGACGACGAGACGGGGCAGCACATAATTAATACAAAGTCATACAATAATTATCATCTACGATTAGTAAAATTAATTATTATCTTTTATAAACATGTGTTATTATGTGAACGATTAAATACTACTCTTTAACTAGTTTGTATACTTGATCTCCGATTATTATTCGATCGGATTTGTAGCTACTAGTGAAATGTCTGTGAGTGTTTTTTTCACTTCATGTGTTATGAATGGAATACAAAATACCTTTAACTGCAGGAACAGTATATCGATATATTCAATGAATGAAGGATCGACTCGATGGCGTACAGCCTCACACAGATTAGAGTTATTCTGTGTTAAGAGTTCTCTAATGCGCACTTGATTCACATTTTTGGCTAACTCTTTAGCGGGTATATGAATAAGTAATTCAGCACATAGAATTTCGATACAGTTTTTCACATAAGAGGTGTAGCGCTGGAGACGTCTCAAGCGCTTATCGATGCACACTGTTACGGCACATAACCTGTCAAATGATTTCTTCTGCATCACTATAGCCGGTGAATGAATGTTCTTTTTCTTCTTCGCTGGCGGTGGTTCCACTTGACTCTTTTCATTCTGGTCGACACTGTCCTCAGTGGTTGGCTCATCAATGCAGCGATCGAACACAATGGATTTGGACCCGAACGATGTTGTAAAGTATACCTCGAAGTCTCCAAATTTGAGGGTGTTTGGGGTATGGTAAGCGGTCCACTTACCATAATTCCTACACTCCTTGAAATATGAGTCTATTTCAGGTAGTGCATCTTGTAGTTTATCCCAGGTAGTGATATCGAGGCTGATTCCTCCCGATGAGTTATTATTCTGTAGCTTGATGATCGGTACGACATCGCCGTTTGTACGCGGTTGAAGTCCCACGCTTATCTTCTTTGTTTCTGAATAATTCAGATTGTATGTTGTACCAAGAAGCAGTGGTATCTCGAGATTTTTCTTCTCATCGGCAGATATAAGCCGATACATGGCATCCACACCCATATCAGCGGAACTCATATTGAGCAACACGCGTAAACTTGACGAATGAGATGGTGGTCGTAAATCTATCGAACCTAGTTGTGGTTTCTAGTGTGTCACGGGCCTGACTGCCGGTTAGCCCTTTCAACGATTCATTTTATAGGTAAGTATGGATAACCGTATTGTATATTATTGAATGGAGGGGCGGATGAAAACAGGTGTACAGCTTCCTGCGTGACCCTCTGCTAGCATCGTATTAGTCACATTGTAAACAGACTGTTCAGATGAATATTTTAAATTATGTATGTTCGTTTTGACAATACAGTTTGATTCCAAAATGCGAGAGTCCAAGACGTTATGTGCACTGTCTTGTAGACAGACAGTGTAGGTGTATACATACATTGAAATTAGGGATACGAGGTCTGACAATACAGACTGCTACCGAAAATGAAGGAGTTCGAGGGCTTGTATTGACTGTTATGTAAACAAGTCTATGCTACTGTAGACAGAAAGTGCAGGTGTATACATAAATTAGGGATGCTCGTTCTGACAATACAGGTTGCTTTCGAAAATGTAGAAGTACGAGAGTTCGTATTTACTGGCTTGTGAACAGATGTATATAAAAATTGAAATGACTAATGTTCGCCCACCAACAGCTTGGTACAGAAAACGTAGGAATGCAAAGACTCGTATTTAGAGGGTTTTCAAAATGGTTACCACAGAATTGTGTAATGCATAATACGATATGAAGGTATCTTTATGAATAGACACCAGGGATGACCGTAAACCCTGATTATACCAGGTCACATCGTAGACTTCAACTTTTGCCATTCTTAAAAGAACTTTCGCTACCATTCTTAGATTATACAGTGTATAGGGTGAAAAGTCAAAATACATTTATAGCTAGAGAAGAGGGGGCTATGGTCAAAATATAAAAGCGAACGGAATCAAAATTTTCGTCTAATACCGTGTTGAAACGCAACAGTGCAACCACAGTTTTGTTTTGCTCTTGTATTTTTCAATTTATCTCGCTTTTTAAAAAATGGTTTTTCCGCGTCGTTCACTTTTGGAAGTAGTGCATACACAATCGACGATTTGTGCGACGGTATACGGTGCGGTGGTTTGCGCATATCTCGAACTTTACGTTCGATCGGTTGACTACGGAGTTCACCAGAGTGCTTCGTCAAGATGGTGTTGAAGGTATTACTGTAGCCTTCAACAGGGGTGCCTTCTCAGGATCGGTGTTTGCACAACGTTTCGTTGTGAGGCATCTAGGGAGCCATTGAGGGATGCTTCACCCACCACTGCGGGACCTCATAATGAGAGTCGATAATTTTTATGGTGAGTAGTGAACTCGTTTTGAATTATACCGAAAACATTAACCATGTTGTGAATTGTGTATTATGTTTTGAAACGTATATTATTAAATAACATGTTTACAAATAATATTTCTAATAGAAACTAATTTTCTTTACAGCACGACGTAATTTATTACCTTCAAGTGACACCAGTGACGCCGACACAACGGAGGATGCAATGGTTGTCGATGAAGCAGTGGCGTCTGGCACTATCGATACTGATAATGCAGACGAACACGACGACGGTGCCTACATGGGTGACAACGACGACGATGATGACGACAACGTGTCTGCAGTCAGCGGTGAAAGTACCGACGACGACGATGATGACGACAACGTGTCTGCAGTCGGCGGTGAAAGTACCGACGACGACGATGATGACGACAACATGTCTGCGGTCGGCGGTGAAAGTACCGACGACGACGACGACGACGACGACAGCGATAGTACAGAGGATGAAGAGGAGGAGGAGGACGCGAACAAGGATAGCGCCGACACCGACGACCGCGACAGGGAGGCCGCTGAGCTGGTGGAACAACCTATAATTCAGCGGCCGTACAACATCGACGAGGCGTCCATGGAGTTTGAGGACAACGACGACGACGACGACGACGCTGATGCTT